>CM031626.1:49854897-49869897 GCA_018398815.1 Conus ventricosus
TCCCATGTCTGCAGATGGTCTGTCCCATGTCTGCAGATGGTCTGTCCTGTCCATGTCTGCAGATGGCCTGTCCTATCCCATGTCTGCAGATGGTCTGTCCTCCCATGTCTGCAGATGGTCTGTCCTTCCCATGTCTGCAGATGGTCTGTCCATGTCTGCAGATGGTGTCTTCCCATGTCTGCAGATGGTCTGTCCCATGTCTGCAGATGGTCTGTCGTCCCATGTCTGCAGATGGCTGTCCTAGTCTGCAGTGGTCTGTCCATGTCTGCATGGTCTGTCCTATGTCTGCAGATGGTCTGTCCTGTCCCATGTTCTGCAGATGGTCTGTCCTATCCCATGTCTGCAGATGGTCTGTCCCATGTCTGCAGATGGTCTGTCCCATGTCTGCAGATAGGTCTGTCCTATGTCAATGTATCATAAAGAGGACCGGCACTGCTGTCGTCCGCCGAGCTCTGGATGTTCTCTGAGCAGTTCCCTGAGTTGCTCTGTTATCTAAGACATTGCGAGCTTATTCGCCTTTGGCCCAGTTCCTCTGGGGGATGTGGTGTGGTAAGCATCAGTCGACTGGAGTTATGGGCGTGTCATTATTCCATGACGGGAGAAAGATTCACTGTACTTGTTCGTTATTTACGGTTAATGTTGTCCACCTTAATTGAAGATTTCCTTTCCAAGCAGTCAAACAAATTACCTTTTTGTCCGTCTGTGTGTGGTCTGTTAGACTATATTCAACATTAAAAAGACCGTGCCAGTCCTGAATGAATGATAATTTGTGTTTTATCATTTCTCCAGTTGTTGTTCCCTGTTATGACCCATCGGTTCGGCATCGAACTCTACGTGCTTTGGTCAAGATAAACGTATCCGGAACCGCTTCCGTTGTCATATCCTTAAACAGACGAATGGAATCATGCCCTCTTCATTTCTACGTGAGAGATTTTTGCCGTAACCGTAAACAGAAAAGTGAAATCGCGCCCTTATTAAGTCTGACAACCGAAAAGTTGACGCGAACCTTTTTCAGTGTCTTTTCATATTTGTGAGTGCAACGTTTCACTGTACCCGTAAATCAGCGTGGTTATGTATAGTGCAACATGTCACTGTAGATACCCGGGAATCAGCGTGGTTATGTATAGTGCAACATGTCATTGTAGATAGCCGGGAATCACTGTGGTTATGTATAGTGCAACATGTCACTGTAGATACCCGGGAATCACTGTGGTTATGTATAGTGCAACATGTCATTGTAGATACCCGGGAATCAGAGTGGTTATGTATAGTGCAACATGTCACTGTTGATATCCGGGAATCATCGCGGTTATGTATAGTGCAACATGTCACAGTAGATACCCGTGAATCAGTGCGGTTATGTATAGTGCAACATGTCAAAGTAGATACCCGTGAATCACTGTGACTATGTATAGTGCAACATGTCACAGTAGATACCCGTGAATCATTGTGGTTATGTGTAGTGCAACATGTCACAGTAGATACCCGTGAATCACTGTGGCTATGTATAGTGCAACATGTCACAGTAGATACCCGTGAATCACTGTGGTTATGTACAGTGCAACATGTCACAGTAGATACCCGTGAATCACTGTGGTTATGTGTAGTGCAAAATGTCACAGTGGATACCGTGAATCACTGTGGTTATGTATAGTGCAACATGTCACAGTAGATACTCGTGAATCAGTGTGGCTATGTATAGTGCAACATGTCACTGTAGATACTCGTGAATCAGTGCGGTTATGTATAGTGCAACATTTTACTGTAGATACCCGTGAATCAGCGTGGTTATGTGGTAACTCTTCGGATCTAGCCCTTAGTTTTCAACCCATTCCATGGACTGCAAGGTAAGAACACTTTCAAGTGTTGTCAGCATGAAGAATAACAGACCTGTTAGTGTCATACTCATTCAACATGACCTAGACATGACCTGGACACGACATGATGCCTGGCCTTGTGGGGCCTGGTTGTGAGGGCATGCTGAAATGAAGGTGTCTGACCATTGTCACTGACCTGACACACTGAAATGAAGGTGTCTGACCATTGTCACTGACCTGACACACTGAAATGAAGGTGTCTGACCATTGTCACTGACCTGACATGCTGAAATGAAGGTGTCTGACCATTGTCACTGACCTGACACACTGAAATGAAGGTGTCTGACCATTGTCACTGACCTGACACACTGAAATGAAGGTGTCTGACCATTGTTACTGACCTGACATGCTGAAATGAAGGTGTTGACCTTGTCACTGACACACACTAATGAGTGTCGACCCTTGTCACTGACCTGACACACTGAAATGAAGGTGTCTGACCATTGTCACTGACCTGACATGCTGAAATGAAGGTGTCTGACCATTGTCACTGACCTGACACACTGAAATGAAGGTGTCTGACCATTGTCACTGACCTGACACACTGAAATGGACAAACAGATCCACAAACAGTGACCATCACAGCAGTAAACAGAAGGAATAGATCAACGACGAAGATGCACTGTGTACTGTCCGCCATACCTGTGAGGTGAGATACTCTAAGAACAGAAAAATGAGTTTCCAATAAATGTTGTCGAGATGTTGGACGGATGAATCTTGAAAGAAGATTAATAGCTAAAGGAAAGTGAAACTTTTGAGCATTTTGATAAATTAGAAGTTAACAACAAAATATTGCGGAAAAGTAGAACTGATGCTAGGATTCATCAATAAAACTGTAAATTAGTTGATTCAGTATCAGAGCAGACCTTGACATTCTTTATTTGAAGTGTACGTTTAAATTTAGAGATCTGACATTTGCCTGAAAGAAGATGTGAAATAAAAATATTCAAAAACACATCCAAGTTTGGAGGAAAATAAATATAGGGACACAAACACTATCATATATAGCAAATGGATAAGTAAGGGAGATGAAGTGAGTAATATTCTCCATGCCTACTAGCCAATATACAAACAAGACCGAAAAAGTTTCAACTGTTGTCACGTAGCAAAACGGTTGTATAATGTGTTTACTGTGTCAGGGTAGTATCTGTGTGCGTGATGCTTATCGCAAAGGTCTTCAGCCTGCACCACTGACCACTGACCAGCAGTAAAGCTGCCTGAATCACTGACCAGCAGTAAAGCTGCCTGAATCACTGACCAGCAGTAAAGCTGCCTGCTCCACTGGGAATGGGAGAGCATTCTGTGACGTAAGCCTGCCCTTTCCAGCACAAAAGCAATGGAACATGTCCTTTGAAGTGCCTCCATGCAGCCACGGGCGGTAGCGGGGTGCCCATAACCTCAGGCTAACTACAGGGGGCTCAGAGGACATCCTCGGATAGTCGGCACGGTCAGACCCTCTAGTAGACAGGCACGCCCTGCTGCGCATCAGTCAAACTCCAGCTACAATTCAATGGCGATACCGGTGTGACGGTAGACGACCCCGGGACTCAAGAGGTCATCCAGCAACCACCTTGAGTAGATGAAGTTTATAAGACCTGCCTGACAACCCTTGTATGGGAAGGAACACTCCAAAACAACCACCTTGGGCAGATGGAGTTTATGAGACCTGCCTGACAACCCTTGTATGGGAAGGAACACTCCAAAACAACCACCTTGAGTAGATGGAGTTTATAAGACCCGCCTGACAACCCTTGTATAGGAAGGAACACTCCAAAATTGATCCCAGCGGCGGAGAGATGGCCATTTCTCAGCCATGATCGGCAGCCTGCGTACGGGAGGGATCCCCCAAATGACTTATCTCTCTGTGCTCACTGAGCAGGACTTCTCAAACCGTAGATTTCTGCTCAAAGGACTCAGTAACACCCCACCCCCTCCACCACACATTGACACAGCTACGTGAAATCAGGAAGGCCCTCAGCGACCTTACCGCGACTTCTGGACGTTCTGGAGATTTCAAGCCAGTCTAGGAGACCAGTGCGCTGAGGCACACACAACTAACACAACTGGAGGAACCTGGTGAACTGTTCTTCAGCATGGTGCCCCAATGGTGCCCCATGTGACTCCTCATGGAAATAAAGAAGAAGAAGAAGCAGAAGAAGAAGAAAAGAAAAAAAGAAGAGGAGGAGGAGGAGGAGGAGAAGAAGAAGAGAAAGAAGAAGAAAAAGAGGAGGAGGAGGAGGAGGAGGAGGAGGAGAGGAGGAGGAGGAGGAGGAGGAGGAGGAGGAGGAGAAGAAGAAGAGAGAAGAAGAAGAAGAAGAAGAAGAAGAAGAAGAAGAAGAAGAAAGAAGAAGAAGAAGAAGAGGAGGAGAATAAGAAGAAGAGAAAAGAAGAAGAAAAGGAGGAGGAGGAGGAGGAGGAGGAGGAGCAAAAGAAGAAGAAGAAGAAGAAGACGACACCAGAATCACTCTGGGCATGAAGTACTCCCATGGTCAAAGTGGTGCTGACCAGCTTAGGTGTCGTTAACTGCTGCAGTGCCTGCGACGTACGTCGTAAACACGACAGCCTCTACAGCGGAGGTATGCACTACTACCCCAGCCCACGCGGATCACGCAACCTTCGAGCTACAAACGCTGCTCATTCACGCTGGTTATACTATCACAGAAAGTGAGGGGGCGGTGCGGAAAGGGAGGTAATTTAAACCAACTACTCTAAGTTGGTATGATTTTTTAATAGTGTCCTGGGAGTTTCATCTCCGCACCATATTTTTTTCTTTTTTTTTTTACAAAGAAAATTACTTGAGAAATATATGTAGACGTTACTGAAGGTAAAAACAGTTTGTCCAAATTAACGGGGGAAGTCAAAGCAAAGTGTGCGGAGCTGTGGGTGTGGAAAAGCGAATGTAGCGTATTTTGCTTGGGAAACTGGTTGGTAAGCGTGTTGGCGGTTCTTACGACATTAAGGTAGTGTTTACAGTGTACGCGAAAAAAAAACATTACTGCACTGTTCCGAGCATACACTGCAATCACAACGTTAGTGGTTTTCTTTCTTCTGTACTGTGATGTTTATGGCGTGTTGCACTGGGAAATAGCACACACACACACACACACACACACACACACACACACACACACACACACACACACACACACCACCACCACGCACACTCACACACATCAAAAAGCTGAAAATGTTGCATCGTTAGTGAACATACAATTTGTTAAATAAGAATATAGGTTTTGGATTCTGGATTCTGAGTCTATCTACTTTTTCTAATGCAATTTGATGTTCTTGTTGTTGTTTTTTTCCTTCCAAATTTCTGTCTAAAAGAAAACACTTAACGTCAAACAATTACACTTTGGGGCTTGTGCCTTCATGCTCATACATAACTGAATAGACGGGAACACATCATGCCGGCTGCTTTTTGTCTGTGCTTGATTGTGCTTATTTCCTTCAAACGCCAACGATTGCATTACCAACTCCAATGTGACTTTAGCCCATATCATTACGTCGTTCCTGCGAAAACGATAGAGCGACATGATACCAAATGACTGCGTTAGACAGCAGGTCCGCCCGAACGCTGGCTAACAAGACGTACCGATCTCCGTGAGGGTGTTTGGAAGGTGCACGTTTCTCGTCGGCACTCCCTGTGGGACGTCATCCTGCTGCCTAGTGGACAGAGGTCAAAGAGGAAGTCCTAAGGAGACAACGCAGGCACTGGTTCCGCCAGTGGGCAGTTATTTTGGTCAGGAGCCGGTTTTGTAGGCAGCGCTCTGCGAATGTTGGATCAAACTGGCATCCTGAACGCAACGTTGCCAGGGATAGCAACATCATGAAGATGGTGCCAGGGACAACGAAGCTGTTTTAACTTGCCACAGATAACAACGTTGTTTTGAGATGCCAGGGACAACAAAGCCATTTTAAGATGCCAGGGACAACAAAGCCATTTTAAGATGCCAGGGACAACAAAGCCATTTTAAGATGCCAGGGACAACAAAGCCATTTCAGTGTGCCAGGGACAACAAAGCTATTTTAACTTGCCACAGATAACAACGTTGTGTTGAGATACAAAGCCATTTTAAGATGCCAGGGACAACAAAGCCATTTTTAAGGTGCCAGGGACAACAAAGCTATTTTAACTTGCCACAGATAACAACGTTGTGTTGAGATACAAAGCCATTTTAAGATGCCAGGGACAACAAAGCCATTTTAAGGTGCCAGGGACAACAAAGCTATTTTAACATGCCACAGATAACAAGGTTGTTTGAGATGCCAGGGACAGCAAAGTCATTTTAAGGTGCCAGGGACAACAAAGCCAATTTAAGGTGCCAGGGACAGCAAAGTCATTTTAAGGTGCCAGGGACAACAAAGCCATTTTAAGGTGCCAGGGACAACAAAGCCATTTTAAGGTGCAAGGGACAACAAAGCCATTTTAAGGTGCCAGGGACAGCAAAGCCATTTTAAGGTGCCAGGGACAACAAAGCCATTTTAAGGTGCCAGGGACAGCAAAGCCATTTTAAGGTGCCAGGACAACAAAGCTATTTTAACTTGCCACAGATAACAAGGTTGTTTTGAGATGCCAGGGACAGCAAAGTCATTTTAAGGTGCCAGGGACAACAAAGCCATTTTAAGGTGCCAGGGACAGCAAAGTCATTTTAAGGTGCCAGGGACAACAAAGCCATTTTAAGGTGCCAGGGACAGCAAAGCCATTTTAAGGTGCCAGGGACAACAAAGCCATTTCAGTGTGCCACGGACAACAAAGCTATTTTAACTTGCCACAGATAACAAGGTTGTTTTGAGATGCCAGGGACAGCAAAGTCATTTTAAGGTGCCAGGGACAACAAAGCCAATTTAAGGTGCCAGGGACAACAAAGCCATTTTAAGGTGCCAGGGACAACAAAGCCATTTTAAGGTGCCAGGGACAACAAAGCCTTTTTAAGGTGCCAGGGACAACAAAGCCATTTTAAGGTGCCAGGGACAACAAAGCCATTTCAATGTGCCACGGACAACAAAGCCATTTTAATGTGCCAGGGACAACAAAGCCATTTTAAGGTGCCAGGGACAACAAAGCCATTTTAATGTGCCACGGACAACAAAGCCATTTTAAGGTGCCACGGACAACAAAGCCATTTCAATATGCCACGGACAACAACGCTATTTCAAGATGCTAGGGACAACAAAGCCATTTTAATGTGCCACGGACAACAAAGCCATTTTAAGGTGCCAGGGACAACAAAGCCATTTTAAGGTGCCATGGACAACAAAGCCATCTTCCAACAAAAGATTTAATGTGCCACGGACAACAACGCTATTTCAATGTGCCACGGACAACAAAGCCATTTCAATGTGCCACGGACAACAACGCTATCTTAATGTGCCACGGCCAACAAAGCCATTTCAATGTGCCACGGACAACAACGCTATTTCAAGATGCTAGGGACAACAAAGCCATTTTAATGTGCCACGGACAACAACGCTATTTCAATGTGCCACGGACAACAACGCTATTTCAATGTGCAACGGGCAACAACGCTATTTCAATGTGCCACGGACAACAACGCTATTTCAAGATGCCAGGGACAACAAAGCCATTTCAATGTGCCACGGACAACAACGCTATTTCAATGTGCCACGGACAACAACCCTATTTCAATGTGCCACGGACAACAACGCTATTTCAATGTGCCACGGACAACAACGCTATTTCAATGTGCCACGGACAACAACGCTATTTCAAGATACCAGGGGCAACAAAGCCATTTTAAGGTGCCAGGGACAACAAAGCCATTTTAAGGTGCCAGGGACAACAAAGCCATTTTAAGGTGCCAGGGACAACGAAGGTGCCGGGAAAACAAAGGCACGGTGCTGGTTTCGGGGACACTTAGCACAGTCACCTTACCAGAAGAACACAGCCATGGACTTTGCCAAATGACGGCAAGTAACGACTGTGATGAACAGGACAAAGGAAGCCGTAGAGATGGCTCCTGGAGCAGCGGAATCCATAATGGCGGTTCCTGGGACCACAAAACTTTGCTGGGACATCACAGCCATAGTAACAGTTTATGAAACAGTAAAATCTATAGAGATCATGTCTTGGATAACAAGGCTATGTTGACAACGCCTGGGTTAACTACACAAAGGTGACGATCCCCGGACACCACATCGATGATGATCATGACTGGGAAAACAAAGCCATCACAGTGTCTGGAACAACAAAGCCATCACATTGTCTGGAACAACAAAGCCATGTGACAGTGTCTGGAACAACAAAGCCATTACAGTGTCTGGAACAACAAAGCCACACAGTGTCTGGAAACAACAAAGCCATCACATTGTCTGGAACAACAAAGCCATCACATTGTCTGGAACAACAAAGCCATCACAGTGTCTGGAACAACAAAGCCATACATTGTCTGGAACAACAAAGCCATCACAGTGTCTGGAACAACAAAGCCATTACATGTCTGGAACAACAAAGCCAGATGACATGTCTGGAAAAACAAAGCCATCACATGTCTGGAACAACAAAGCCATTCAATTGTCTGGAACAACAAAGCATCACAGTGTCTGGAACAACAAAGCCATCACAGTGTCTGGAACAACAAAGCCATCACATGTCTGAAAACAAAGCCATCACATTGTCTGGAACAACAAAGCCATCACTATGTCTGGAACAACAAAGCTATCACAGTGTCTGGAACAACAAAGCCATCACAGTGTCTGGAACAACAAAGCCATCACTGTGTCTGGAACAACAAAGCCATCACCGTGTCTGGAACAACAAAGCCATGGTGACAGTGTCTGGAACAACAAAGCCATCAAAGTGTCTGGAACAACAAAGCCACCACAGTGTCTGGAACAACAAAGCCATCACGTGTCTGGAACAACAAAGCCATCACAGTGTCTGGAACAACAAAGCCATCACTGTGTCTGGAACAACAAAGCCATCACATGTCTGGAACAACAAAGCCATCACAGTGTCTGGAACAACAAAGCCATCACAGTGTCGGAACAACAAAGCCATCACAGTGTCGGACAACAAAACATGGTGACAGTGTCTGGGACAACAACACCATGGTGACAGTGTCGGAACAACAACACCATGGTGACAGTGTCGGAACAACAACACCATGGTGACAGTGTCTGGACAACAACACCATGGTGACAGTGTCTGGGACAACAACACCATGGTGACAGTGTCCGGAACAACAAAAATATGGTGACAGTGTCTGGGACAACAACACCATGGTGACAGTGTCTGGAACTACAAAAACATGGTGACAGTGTCCGGAACAACAAAAACATGGTGACAGTGTCTGGGACAACAACACCATGGTGACAGTGTCTGGGACAACAAAAACATGGTGACAGTGTCCGGAACAACAAAAACATGGTGACAGTGTCTGGGACAACAACACCATGGTGACAGTGTCTGGGACAACAAAAACATGGTGACAGTGTCCGGAACAAACAAAAATATGGTGACAGTGTCTGGGACAACAAAAACATGGTGACAGTGTCTGGGACAACAACACCATGGTGACTGTGTCTGGAACAACAAAAACATGGTGACAGTGTCTGGGACAACAACACCATGGTGACTGTGTCTGGAACAACAAAAACATGGTGACAGTGTCCGGAACAACAAAAACATGGTGACAGTGTCTGGGACAACAACACCATGGTGACAGTGTCTGGGACAACAAAAACATGGTGACAGTGTCTGGAACAACAAAAACATGGTGACAGTGTCTGGAACAACAAAAACATGGTGACTGTGTGGGACAACAACACCATGGTGACTGTGTCTGGTACAACAAAAACATGGTGACAGTGTCCGGAACAACAAAAACATGGTGACAGTGTCTGGGACAACAACACCATGGTGACAGTGTCTGGAACACAAAAACATGGTGACAGTGTCTGGAACAACAAAAACATGGTGACAGTGTCTGGAACAACAAAAATATGGTGACAGTGTCTGGGACAACAACACCATAGTGACTGTGTCTGGGACAACAAAGCCATGACAATAATGCCCGGGACACTGCCCAGGACAACAGAGCCATGACAAGGTTGTCTGGGACAACAAAGCTGTGATGACATTGCAAGAGACAACAAAAGCATTATGACTGTCCCCTGAACAACAAAGCGATGAAAGTATGAAGGAAAACAAAGCAACGGCGAGGGTGTATGGAGAGACAACGCCATAGTAGCAATACCTCAGTGCAATACAGCTACTGTGACGTTCCAGAAATATTAAAGCCACTGTGAAGGTGCCAAGGACAACAAAGCCAGGATGACCGTACTAGGATATCCAATGCCATGATAGTGATGTCTGGAACAAAACCTGTGCACGTCCTAGAGAGCTCAAACCTACGTTGACACCACGCAGGACAACAAAGCCATGATGGCCATACTTGAACACTAACTGCCATAATAATGACGTCTGGAACAAACATCGTGCTAGAGAGACCAAACCTACGTTGACACCACGCAGGACAACAAAGCCATGATGGCCATACTTGAACACTAACTGCCATAATAATGACGTCTGGAACAAACATCGTGCTAGAGAGACCAAACCTACGTTGACACCACGCAGGACAACAAAGCCATGATGGCCATACTTGAACGCCAACTGCCATAATAATGACGTCGGAACAAACATCGTGCTAGAGAGACCAAACCTACGTTGACACCACGCAGGACAACAAAGCCATGATGGCCATACTTGAACACTAACTGCCATAATAATGACGTCTGGAACAAACATCGTGCTAGAGAGACCAAACCTACGTTGACACCACGCAGGACAACAAAGCCATGATGGCCATACTTGAACACCAACTGCCATAATAATGACGTCTGGAACAAACATCGTGCTAGAGAAACCAAACTCACGTTGACAAAATGCAGGGACAACAAAAGTCACTGGCACATATACCGGGGATGACAAAATCATGGTGATCCTACCAGCGACAGAAAACCATGGTGACAAAAATAAAGACCAGAAGGTCTACAACTCTGGAAACAATCAGCCTCAAGTAAGCCTTTTCTGCACCTTGTCTGAGGCAACATGAGAAAAAAAAGATTATACAACGCATCACGTCCACACATACACTGACAGACCAGAACCTCCCAACGCAGTGACCACACCAAGATCATGCATCTCAGCATGAATCCCCGTGGAAATCCGATCTGCAGGGTGGAGCGACAGGGGGCCATCCTCGAGGCAGACCTCAGCAGACAACGGAGACCCTCACGCTGGCTGTGCGACCTGGCAGGTCTTGTCCGTAGAGAGGCCTTGGGGGCGGTGGTCTTAAAATGTTTGACCAAAACACATACCAGCTGGACTCTGCTGACTTTATTCGTCAGCAGCATAGTACCAAATCAGGTGGGTTTGTCCATGACAACTTGATATTGATTGCTCCCGGGCCGTGGGCTTTGCTGCTGGGACTGCATGTAGATAACCTGGATGTAGCTGCGTATGGTGACGTCAGAACGAGTGACATGGGAGCAATATCAATGAGGGGGCACAGAAAGTGAGGCAGCATGCATACAAGGAAAGACAGTGCGGAGACCAGGATTTAACAACTCTTACTCCGTCGCCCATGACTGAGGGCAGAGAGCTACTCCGACACCCTAGACGTTCTTCACGACAATCAGATGACTCCTGCTGGTGTTGCTGCTGCTGCTGCTGCGCTGCTGCTGCTGCTGCTGCTGCCTGCTGCTGCTGCTGCTGCTAATGGTGATGATCCTTCAGCTCTGCGGACATACTTACAAACAAATATGCGCTCCACGATTTCCTGTGTGTTATAGCTCATCGTCAACCATTCCAATGTGAAGAACCACACACAAACACATAATGCCACACAAAGGATCAACGTCAGTGAACCACACACAAACACATAATGCCACACAAAGGATCAACGTCAGTGAACCACACACAAACACATAATGCCACACAAAGGATCAACGTCAGTGAACCACACACAAACACATAATGCCACACAAAGGATCAACGTCAGTGAACCACACACAAACACATAATGCCACACAAAGGATCAACGTCAGTGAACCACACACAAACACATAATGCCACACAAAGGATCAACGTCAGTGAACCACACACAAACACATAATGCCACACAAAGGATCAACGTCAGTGAACCACACACAAACACATAATGCCACACAAAGGATCAACGTCAGTGAACCACACACAAACACATAATGCCACACAAAGGATCAACGTCAGTGAACCACACACAAACACATAATGCCACACAAAGGATCAACGTCAGTGAACCACACACAAACACATAATGCCACACAAAGGATCAACGTCAGTGAACCCACACAAACACATAATGCCACACAAAGGATCAACGTCAGTGAACCACACACAAACACATAATGCCAACAAAGGACAACGCAGTGAACCACACACAAACACATAATGCCACACAAAGGATCAACGTCAGTGAACCACACACAAACACATAATGCCACACAAAGGATCACGTCAGTGAACCACACACAAACACATAATGCCACACAAAGGATCAACGTCAGTGAACCACACCAAACACATATGCCACACAAAGGATCAACGTCAGTGAACCACACACAAACACATAATGCCACACAAGGATCAACGTGCGTGAACCACACACAAACACTAATGCCACACAAAGGATCAACGTCAGTTGAACCACACACAAACACATAATGCCACACAAAGATCAACGTCAGTGAACCACACACAAACACATAATGCCACACAAAGGATCAACGTCAGTGAACCACACACAAACACATAATGCCACACAAAGGATCAACCGTCAGTGAACCACACACAAACACATAATGCCACACAAAGGATCAACGTCAGTGAACCACACACAAACACATAATGCCACACAAAGGATCAACGTCAGTGAACCACACACAAACACATAATGCCACACAAAGGATCAACGTCAGTGAACCACACACAAACACATAATGCCACACAAAGGATCAACGTCAGTGAACCACACACAAACACATAATGCCACACAAAGGATCAACGTCAGTGAACCACACACAAACACATAATGCCACACAAAGGATCAACGTCAGTGAACCACACACAAACACATAATGCCACACAAAGGATCAACGTCAGTGAACCACACACAAACACATAATGCCACACAAAGGATCAACGTCAGTGAACCACACACAAACACATAATGCCACACAAAGGATCAACGTCAGTGAACCACACACAAACACATAATGCCACACAAAGGATCAACGTCAGTGAACCACACACAAACACATAATGCCACACAAAGGATCAACGTCAGTGAACCACACACAAACACATAATGCCACACAAAGGATCAACGTCAGTGAACCACACACAAACACATAATGCCACACAAAGGATCAACGTCAGTGAACCACACACAAACACATAATGCCACACAAAGGAAACAACGTCAGTGTTTGATGTCTTACCCAGTTAAGACAGAATATTAAATCTCAGCACAATCAACTGAAGTTACTACCATTTTCCTACATAAACTAAGAAAGAATGGCGTCCACAGAGCTGAAGTTTGCAGGCAGTCAGGGACAGTGACTACAGAGGCAGCCTGGCCGGCGCCGTAACTCCGTGACCCTGTGGACAAAAGGGTTAACCACTGTGCACTGCCCTACACTCAATGGTATGCAAAGTGTTGTTGTTTTTTCTTTTCCTCTGGTTAGTAATCGTCGAAGTACGGGTGGGGGGTGGGGGTGGGGGTACTTATAGACTGTGCCTTTCTGATGACTGCCTGATTGATATTCAATAAACAGTGCCAAGAACTAGCACTTTCCCCGCCCCCCTCCCCCACATTCTCCTCTCCTCTCTCTCTCTCTCTCTCCTCTCTCTCTTCTCTCTCTCTCTCTCTCTCTCTCTCTCTCTCTCCCTCTCTCTCTCTCTATCTCCCCCCCCCCTCCTCTCTCTCCTCTCTCTCGGCCATCTCTATCACTGTCTCTCTGTCAGTCTGTCTGTCTGTCTGTCTCTTCTTTGTCTCTCTGTCTCTGTTTCTTTTCTCTGTCTCTGTCTCTGTCGCTTTCTATCTGCCTGTTTGTCTGTCCGTCTATCTGTCTGTCTCTCTCTCTCTCTCACTCACTCACTCTCTCTCTCTCTCTCTATCTCCCCCCCCCTCTCTCTCTCTCTCTCTCTCCTCTCTCTCTCTCTCTCTCTCTCTGGCCATCTCTATCACTGTCTCTGTCAGTCTGTCTGTCTGTCTGTCTCTGTCTTTGTCTCTCTGTCTCTGTTTCTTTTCTCTGTCTCTGTCTCTGTCGCTTTCTATCTGCCTGTTTGTCTGTCCGTCTATCTGTCTGTCTGTCTCTCTCTCTCTCTCACTCACTCTCCACCCCCATCTGTTGTCTATTCGTCTCCCTCTGTCCGTACTGTCTTTACGTGTCTCTCTGTCTGTATGCCCCCCCCCCCCCCCCCCCACGCCCTCTCACTCCCTCTCTCCCCCCTCCCTCTCTCCCCCCTCTCTCTCTCTCTCTCTCTTTCTCTCTCACTCCACATCAAGTCATTCTTCAGTGCACACATATGTAAACAACAAACAAGATTTTTACTCATCCATGAAATAGCATTCAACCGGAATAGCTCAGTTGGTAGAGCATCGGACTCTTAACCTTGGGTTGCGAATTCGCATCTCCGCCGGGCCGTTTCGGTACAGGTGGAGTTTTCCCTCGAGTTAATACTGGTTCTGACTCCATTCCCCATACAGTCCTTCCAATGAGACTATAAACCGAGGTTCCGTGTGTGAACGCACGCACAACATCTTGCACACACGTAAAATCCCATCACCAACTTTCGGAAGAGAAGGCCAGTTTAGTCGTTGGTATGGATGACACGTTACACATAGCATGCACCTTCCCCGAAGTTGGAGTATGGCTGCCTAATGACAGGATAAAAACAGTCATACACACGCAAGTGTCAGAATGATCAACTTGATGATTGTGGACACTCTACGGAAAGAAAAAACCCACTTATCATTGTTTAAAGAACGGATCAAAGTAGCGTTTAAGCAGCAGATAGAATTACCTTATCGTGTAAGCAACGGACAAGATT
>CM031626.1:49876502-49941635 GCA_018398815.1 Conus ventricosus
TTTTCTTCCCCACCCCCACTTTTGTAAAACTAAAACCTACTCCGTTAAATCGCTCATCCCACTCCCACTTGTCTACCATCCCTTTCTCTCCTCCCTACCTACCATTCTCTTTCCCCACCCTCTGACCTCTCTCTGTGTAGTTTTTGTTTGTTTGTTTGCTTGTAAGTTTCCTTTTGTTTTCCCTATCCCCCATCTCATTAGTGCTTTTATGAGTAGTTTGCTTATCATTGTAGAATTAGATTATCATGTTGCTATGTTGATTTGTCTGTATGAATGATATGTGCTGAAATAATGTATGCATGACAAGGACAGATTGTAAGACTAGGCTTTGGCCTAAAATCTTCATCCTTGGGTATTAAGATCAATCAATCAATCAATAAATCAATCAATCAATCAATCAATCAATCTCTTTTCTCTCTCTCTCTCTACTTTTCTCTCTCTCCTCTTCTCTCTCTCCTCTCTCTCTCTCTCTCCTCTCTCTCTCTCTCTCGTTGTAATTTTTGGTTAAAAATCACAGGGTAATTTCATCGAAAGCTTAAAGTGAAGTGAAGTGCCATCGTGACCAAGTTCTTTCATCGAGGAATGCACAAAAACATTCTTACCGTGCGACAGTCAGCTGTAGACAGTTATCTGGGGAGGGGGGAGAGGGAGGGGGGGGGGTCTTTTGTGCTTCTTTGTCTGTTGGTGTTAATGTCTGACGAGGACACGTTTGTTGAAAACTCACTTGTTTGTTTAGTGTTGCCAGTGAAATAAACATGATCTTGCATCCTGCTTTGTATGTTTCGTTATATTCTGGCTCGATGTTTGAGGCTGCAGTCTGTTTCACTTTCAATGGTCAGCGCAATAGTTTCTATTCCTTTCTCCAAACCAGATTTCAACGAGCGCTTCCTCACTGTATCAGACATAAATCAAAATCATTCCAGTTGACGTACCGCAATGCTAGCTCTGATCATGCTCCGATTTAGGGTGGCTCTTTGCTCTTTACGTAACAGAAATATCGATCAATCAGCCTCTTCATTTCGGTTCCATCTGTCTGGAACATTTCATCTCACGATTTCTGTCTCTTCTCTTCGCTGACACTAGTCTTGGAAGAGAATGAACTTGAGATTCCCTTTCGTGTGCCGCAGCCATGTTGGTACAAGTGGTGTGAGAGTGAAGTGTGAATAAATGTGCTTTATGAAAACGTACACATGCATCAGTCCAGAGAAAAAGGTTGACACAATTTAATGCATAGTAACACGTGCTTTTCTACGTATCATCAAGCCATTCACGATTTTACAACGTCCAAAGGTCTATAACGTTTAGAAACATGAGTAACAATTACAGCTCCTGGAGTCATGAGATAGAATATGGGTACTGGAGCAAAATACCACAAAAACTGTATCGCAGCTTCGTTTGGCGCAAAGCTGGTTGAAGTAATATAAATGAATAGGGGCCCCTACTCTAGAGACTCGTTCATGTACACCAGCTGATTTAGGTACACAGCCTACATTGATTTCCCAGATGCACGAGATGATGTTCCTATTTTCAGCCTGTTCTATCCGGTGTAAACTGCATTTTTTCAAAAGTTATTCTGAAAGGAAGGTGGTGTGTGTGTGTGTGTGTGTGTTTGGTGTGTGTGTGTGTGTGTGTTGGTGTTTGGTGTGTTTTTTCCTATTAAATGGTACTGTGTAGCGGGTTGGGGTTTGGGGGGGAGATTTTGAGGGGGGCGGAAGAGGGGGGAGAGTAAGGGGGGGGGGGGGGGGGGGGGGGGGGGGGGATCGAACAGGGAAAATCGATAAGTCCCCCGCCGCGGCAATGAAGTGTTGTGTTCATTATCTGGTAGGCTGGATAAAAGAAATGCTACCGACACAGAGCTGTGTTGAAACGTTGCCCTAATGACAAGTAGCTATGTGGAACATTAGGTTGGCCAGCAGTAATGCTCTCTATACCGTAGCGCTATTGACATGTAGCGCTATTGAGATGTAGCTTTCCTGAGATGTATATGAAAGGAAGCGTCAGAACTGAAAATTGTCATGCTATCAACATGTAGCGCTATTGAGATGTAGCTTTCCTGAGATGTATATGAAAGGAAGTGTCAGAACTGAAAACTGTAATGCTATCAACATGTAGCGCTATTGACATGTAGCTTTACTGGGACGTATATGAAAGGAAGCGTCAGAACTGAAAACTGTCATGCTATCAACATGTAGCGCTATTGACATGTAGCTTCATTGAGACGTATATGAAAGGAAGCGTCAGAACTGAAAACTGCCATGCTATCAACATGTAGCGCTATTGACATGTAGCTTTACTGGGACGTATATGAAAGGAAGCGTCAGAACTGAAAACTGTCATGCTATCAACATGTAGCGCTACTGACATGTAGCTTCATTGAGACGTATATGAAAGGAAGCGTCAGAACTGAAAACTGTCATGCTATCAACATGTAGCGCTATTGACATGTAGCTTCATTGAGACGTATATGAAAGGAAGCGTCAGAACTGAAAACTCTCATGCTATCAACATGTAGCGCTATTGACATGTAGCTTCATTGAGGCGTATATGAAAGGAAGCGGCAGAGCTGAAAACTGTCATGCTATCAACATGTAGCGCTATTGACATGTAGCTTTACTGGGACGTATATGAAAGGAAGCGTCAGAACTGAAAACTGTCATGCTATCAACATGTAGCGCTATTGACATGTAGCTTCATTGAGACGTATATGAAAGGAAGCGGCAGAGCTGAAAACTGTCATGCTATCAACATGTAGCGCTATTGACATGTAGCTTCATTGAGACGTATATGAAAGGAAGCGGCAGAGCTGAAACTGTCATGCTATCAACATGTAGCGCTATTGACATGTAGCTTTACTGGGACGTATATGAAAGGAAGCGTCAGAACTGAAAACTGTCATGCTATCCCAACCATTGGTAGCGCTATTGGGGGGCATGTAAGCTATCGTAGCTATTACATGGGACGTATATGAAAGGAAGCGTCAGAACTGAAAACTGTCATGCTATCAACATGTAGCGCTATTGACATGTAGCTTTACTGGGACGTATATGAAAGGAAGCGTCAGAGCTGAAAACTGTCATGCTATCAACATGTAGCCTATTGACATGTAGCTTTACTGGGACGTATATGAAAGGGAAACGTCAGAGCTGAAAACTCTCATGCTATCAAGTGTAGCGCTATTGACATGTAGCTTCATTGAGACGTATATGAAAGAAAGCGTCAGAGCTGAAAACTGTCATGCTAAACAACATGTAGCGCTATTGACATGTAGCTTTACTGGGACGTATATGAATGGAAGCGTCAGAGCTGAAAACACTCATGCTATCAACGTGTGGGGCATGGAGATGCAAGCTACACGACATATTGAAAACGCAGATTCAACTCCCATCTTGCGCTCGAATTGGATGAAGATGAGTGATTGGCTCGTTCAATTTCCGTTGTCCCTGAGTGTTGCGTATCTTGGACAGAGAAGACGAAGCAGAGAGAGATAAGAGAGAGAGAGAGAGAGAGAAGAGAAGAGAGAGAGAGAGAGAGAGAGATACAAGACCAAGAACATTTGTAAGACGGTATGATAGCTCAGTCTCTGTGCCCCATGAAATACAACACATACACCTTTCAGTCGGCATCACTTGTAAGTAACTGAGGGAGACACACAAGACAGAGTTTGTGTCTCATCCTCTACGCCCCTGCAATTTGGCATTGCCCCTGCAACGCAACAAGTCGGGTTTGTCAACACACAGGACCACTCAATGTCCAGTCGACATGAGGCAACCCATCAGAGGAGAGGAGACACTGCACGACTGCCGAGTCACTGAGGTGTGTGTTATATGTTGCCTGTTCAGATCCAGCATACGGCAGGACCAACCCACCTACTAAGCCCCCTATGGGCCACGACAATTGCTGTGGGTCCGCGAGTGAGCGTGAGTGAGATATCAGACCGACCGTCAAGCAGTCCTGGCAGCCTGGTAACGGACTCACCAAGGAACTGGACATGCAGCGGACATCGACTCGGGAGTCCTCCACCACAGATTTCAGAAACATCTCCAGACTTTGAGAATGGTTCCTGGTAAAGGATGAAGATGAAGATGATCAATGCGATGCAAAGAGCTCCATTGCCGGTCGACGACTGCCGACAGGCACTGTACTCAACGGAAACGACTGCCACGACAGGACTTGTACTCTACGGTACGCCTGCACGACAGGACGAACTCTACGGTAACGACAGCACGACAGACTGTACACTACGGAACGACTGCACGACAGGACTGTACCATCCTACGGTACGAACAGCACGACAGGACAGTACACTACGGTATCACCATACTAAAAGTCCCAGCGCCACCCAGCCTGAGAGACAGGGGGGGGGGGGAAAAAAAGAACGAACACCTGCAGTGTTGGCAAGAAAAGTGAGCAACACTCTGAGAAATGGGCAACCGTTGTGAGGAGTAACTCGACTGATGTGGTCAGATTCGCGCAGCTGAATCCATGGACCGTATCTGTGTGGGTGCCGGATGGGCTGAAAAGTCCCACAAATAAATAACTCTCATGGAATCGAACCCACTACCTCCCCGCATGGGAATCTGCGACGCTAACCACAACGCCCACGGCAGTTATTTGAAGTAATAATCTCTCTCTCTCTCTCTCTCATCACTCTTACTCTCTCTCTCTCTCTTCTCTCTTCTCTCTCTCCTCATCGTCTCTCTCTCATCACACTCTCTCTCTAGTCTAAACACCCTGTTTTGGTGGCATCTGTTTGACATTGTGTGTGAGTGTGGCGCGCTGGTAACAGATTAACTCCCTTCTTCCCTCTCCTCTCTTGAGTCAGCTTTTGTTTTGTTTTGTTTTTTTGTTTTGTTTTTGTTTTTAATTTTCCGTTGTAGTTGACGCATTTTTTTCCGCTGTCTGCCCTTTTGTAGGAAAAACCTTTTCGCTTTCCATCTATTAACAATTTACAAACATGGGCGATTTTCAGTTGAAATCTGATAGCTACGTATTGAGACGAAAAATCAGCACTGTCGACATAACTGCCTAAAAATAGCTTTTGCCATTTCTCCTATGACGCCATGGTGGTTTTCATCAAAGGGTTTCTTTTTCTTCATATCCTTCTTAAATTTGTTTGGTGGGGAGGATCATCGAATCAGGCCACAGCACCGGCTTCCGTCTTGATGCCTATTGGAAGTCAACAATGCCACCCTGACGTTGGGCCAGGAGGGCCTAGGGGAGGCAATCGCCTCATTCAAGATATTTGGTCACTGGTTGATTTTACTTCCCTTGATTGTGTGTGTGTGTGTGGTGTGTGTGTGTGTGTGTGTTGTGGTGTGTGTGTGTGTGTGTGTGTGTTGTGTGTGTGTGTGTGTGTGTGTGTGTGTGTTGGCCAGTTTTGTCGCCGTTCCTCTGTCAGCATGTGTCTGACATCTTGTAACAAACCAAAATAACAGTCTACCGAGTCATCCGGCGTACATGGAAAATTCAGGCATCCGATAGTCCGATTCACAGATCAGTATAAATCCGATTCGTTTGTCAACACGACGAGAGAGAGAGAGAGAGATAGAGAGAGAGAGAGAGAGAGAGAAGATAGAGAGAGGAAGAGAGAGAGAGAGAGAGAGAGAGAGAGATAGAGAGCGAGGTGCTTTGAAGATCCTACTATTTCTCTTGTACCAACATGTTATTTTCCACCATCGATTTTTTGCAGAGGCCTAATACGTGTTAGCAAAAAACAGGTTTTTTCACTCATTATTTTTACGGAACCTCCTGTTAACAACATGTTTTCCCGCCATCATTTTGTTCTGAGCCAGAATAACCTTCTCCTGTGACCAACATATTGTCGCCAACATTCTTGTAGAGGCCGGAATACTTTCTATCCTGTAACAACATGCTCTCACCATCATTGGTAGTGAGCCCGAATAATTCCTTCTATAACAATATGTCTTCCGCATCCATTTTTTGTTGAGCCCAAAAACTCTTTCTGTAACAGCAATGATATCAACCAACAATTTGATGTACGAAGGACCACTCCCATAAGGTCTCGGATGCGCGAAACCACTGACGTCATATTTTCAATTTTTTATATCATCATCACAAGCGATGTCATCATAGCTATGACACAAAAAATGTTAAAAATCGTCAAGCCAAATTTGTTCACAACAGCAAAATGGATGGCAAGGGGACCGGTTTCAAAGTGTTGCAGAGAGCCTGTCTGTAAGATTTTCGAGCCATGATGTATTATGACTATTTCAAGGAAGTCTATCAAGGAATGTTTATAAAGTTTTGACCAACTGTTTGGCGACAAGGCTCCATCATTATCCGCAGGTCCATAGTGGTTCAAAGAATTTTCAGTTTGGTACAATTCGTTGAAGATCGAGACCGTTGTGGACGACAGTTTTCAGTTACTACCGATGGTAACGAGAGCACAGTGAAGGCCTGATTACAGAAAATCTCGAAAATCACGAGGATGAACTCAAGGAAACTCTAAACCATCATCAGGAAGCTTAGACCGCAATTCTACGGCACATTCTCACTGTAACGGAGCGTTGCGCCCGTAGGGTGCCCACCATGCTACTTATGAGCAGAATGAGGGCCTAGGGTTACATGGTGCCATTTTATGCTGCTAAAAATTTGACGAAAGGAAGATCAGAGAGGTCGCCAATAACGTCAACAGGTTGACGAAACCTATGTTTACCAGTATGAACCCCGACACAAAGCAGCAGTCGGTCAGTTTGGCTGTTTCCAAGGTAAACCCCACCTGTGAAATTTAAGAGATCAAGAAGCTGCACAAAGCAAAGATTGCAGTTTTCTTCCAAGATCCAGCACATCTGACTACGGTAACCGCATCTGGAAAGAAAGATAGTGTATGCAGAATAGTACATCAACCACCTGCCTACCAAAAGTGTACAGCCTTTGGAGTGCACGGCGACCACGGACCGTATCCGCCCACCTACCCCTCCACCAACGACAACGCCAGCGCCCACACGGCAGCTGCAACTTTAGACTTCTTGCAAAGAGAACATCGTGCAAGCTCGCACTCATCCTCCGTATTCCTCTTGACCGAGCCCCTTGCACTTCTTTTGTTCCCTCGGATGAAAACCAACTGAAGGAAAGCCTTTATGAGAGCCTGAAGAAGCCCGAGCGTTTGCCGATGGCTTGATATCATGGTATACCAAAGTTCGGAGTGGCTGGGTGATGGATTCGTGGTTTAGAAGGATGAAAATGCCTACACCGCTGAGTGGAGGATACTATGAAAAGATGGGGCTAGTAAGAAATGCCAGTGTACACCATCTTTTCCTCATCCGAGAACTTATGGGTGCCCTCGTATAACCCCCGTTGAATACTTCTCCTGTAACAAGATGTCGCCATCATTTTGATTATGTGGTAGCCAGAATACTTGTCCCTGTACAACATGACTTTCCCCCATCTGTTGTTGTGGAACCGGATAACTTCTGTAGCCAACATGTTTTTGGCATCATTTGCTGGGGATCCTGAACCCCTCCGTCCTGTAACAACATGTTTTCCCATCATGTTGTTGTGGAACCGTGAACTTTCCTGTAGCAAACATGTTTTTGCCATCATTGCTGGGGATTCAGAACACTCCCTGTAAACAACATGTTTTCTCCATCATTTGATGTGGAGCCCCCGAATAACTCTCATGTAGAACACGTTTTCGTTTTCGCTGTCATTTGTTTGTGGATTCGGAATATTTTTCCTGTAGACAACTGTTTTCGCCATCAATTGTTGTGGCTCGTGGATAGTTCTTCCTGTAAAACCAACATGTTTTCCTCCGTCCATTTTTTGCAGCGAGTATGAATACATCTCAGAAACAAAATGTTTTCATCGTCATTTTGATGCTGAGCCGAATACTTCTGTAACATTATTTGGCCATCAATTTGTCACGAACCAGTTACTTCTCCAGTAACAAATGCATCACCATCGTTTTTGTACGCAGAACCATCGCTTCTTCTCCGTCCGATGACCTGAACGACGTGTTTTAACCGCCCCCCCCCCCCTCCCCTTTATTATGTTTTTTTCCTTGGGTGTAGGGAGTGGGGGTAGGGTAGGGAGGCTATCCTGAAAACCACGACACATGGTTAGACGTTATGAGGATGATTTAACAAAGCAATCTCACTGTCTCTCTCTCAAACACACACACACACCACACACACACACACACACCCACACACACCCCCGCACACCATTTGCTTGGAATCATATTCCCAGAATAACCTTCAAAAAAGTCTCACAAAAACCTTATTTACAAAGATTTTGTATTGCAAACACACTCCAACCTCAGCAGAAGTTATAGTCCCTTAAGTATAAGAGAAAGTCGATGCGTTTACAACAAAATTCAGTAGGCAGATCTATTGTTTTGCCTGCTCCTAGGCCATTGTCTGCTGGATCGGACTCATCAGGGAGACACAACGGCTTGATTGTGTCTGAGTGCTCTTGGGATGTCAGATAGGTACACCCCACAGTCCGTGACTTCTGTGGGTGTTTCCACCAAGGGTTTTCAAAAAAGAATCCAACAGCAGCCCCAAAGCAGTCCCAGCGAAGAGTATAAATGGAACAAAAGCGAAGTGCAGAGAGGAAAAAAGTTGTTGGAAAAACTAAAAGCCTTAATGCAAACATATAAAATGTAGGGACAATCTTTGAGCCAATGCAGAGGATCCAATCAAGGATGCAAGGGAGATTCAAAAGCTATGGACAGTTTAAGTGTTCAGCTCTGCTGTTCAATACCCCAGCATTGTCAGTGGCCAAGAATTGTGCAGAACAACCATTACTTGGAACACCTAAGAGATTCAATCTCCCATTGATTGACTCAAACAATATAATGCTGAAACAATTCAGTAGTGGGGAAAACAAGTGCAGGTTACCCAATATCTTCAAGTCATTATCATAAGACTTGGCAAAGATATGAACATTTTTTTTTTAATAATTTTTTAAAAATAAGAGAGAAAAAATGAAGATGAAGAAAATGGGAGGTATATATTAAAAATCTGAGAAACCCTTCACTATCAGCCTGAGGGAACCATCGATTCACTCTCGAAGTCAGATCTATTTGTTTTGCCTGCTCAAGGCCTTTCGACCGCTGGATCGGACTCATCTGTGAGACGGCGGCTGATTGTGGTCTGTGGCTCATGGTGACAAATAGAGACTACACCACAGTCCGGTAATATCTTTGGTGTTTCTCACTACCAAGGGTTCAAAAAAGAATCCAACAGCAGCCCCCAAAGCAGCCAGCGAAGGGAAAGTACATGGAACAAAACGAAAGTGCAGAGAGGAACAAAGTAGCTGAAAAACTAAAAGCATTAAGCAAAATGTCATGTTCTAAAGAACTTGCTGAACCATAAAGAATTACCCCGCGGACACACATAGCCCATTTCAATGTTTATATTACACATACAACTAAATACCTGATTTATGTTCGCTAATCATGAGTCCCCACACATTCATTAGCTAGCCCTTACTGAAATGCAACCTCATATATCAAATACAGGGGACAACATGCACATTCCAAGACATAGCTTCATTCGTCCTTAATGCTACTCAGCGTGGTGAAACAGGATTGCTGTAATGTACCACACTGACATATTTCGACTGATCAAAAAGAACTGTTCTTCTTGAGACCACAGAAGGTCGAATGCTCAGGGCTGTGAACAATGTCCCAAAGTTGTCTCCCTCATGAACACTGATATACGCAGAAATCCTGCTTCATCTCTATGTGGGTTCGATGTGAAGGCAGGCACTCTCGCCGTGTGTCTCTCTGGCCGGACTGCAATCTGCAGCTGACTGGTTCTGACTACACCGTGTGGTCTCTCTTGCCGTGACTGCAACGAGCAGCTGACAATTCTGACACACCGTGTGTCTCTCTGGCCGTGACTACACAGGCAGCAGACTGTATCTGACACAACCGTGTGGTCTCACTAGGCCGGACTGCAACGTGCAGCTGACTATCTGACACACCGTGTGTCCTCTGCCCGTGACTGCAACGTGCAGCTGACTATTCTGACACACCGAGTGTCTCTCTGGACGTGACTGAGCAACGTGCAGCTGACTGTTCAGACACCCAGTGTGTGTCACCTGGCCGAGACTGTCAAGGCGTGTGATCTGACTGTCCTGACAACACATGTGTGTCTCTGGCCGTGACTGCAACGTGCCAGCTGACTGGTCCCAGCACACCGTGACAGGTCTCTGGCCCGTGACCTGCAAACGATGCACTGACGTCCTGAAACACCGTGTCCTGTCTCTGGGGCCGTGACTGCAACGTGCAGCTGACAGACCTGACACACCGTGTGTCCTCTCCTGGTCTGGCCGTGACTGCAACGGTGCAGCGAACTGTCCCTACATTTCTCCAATCACACCCCCCACCAAAATCCCTCCATGCTGTCCTCCCGCCCCCCCCCCCACACACACACACTGTCTGTCCTCCCTCCAGTCTCCATTTCTCTCGCCATTTTTATGATCCCTCCATGTCTTAGTCTCCCGCCCCCCTCCCCCAATCTGTCTCCCTTCATGTCTCCATTCTCTTCTCCCCCTCACCTATCTCCCTCTATGTCACCCTTCTGCCCCCCCCCCCCCCCCCCAATCTTCTCCCTCCATGTCTGCATTCCTTCCCCCTCACCTACTCCCTCTATGTCTTTCATTCTCTGCCCCCCCACCCCCCCCATCTGTCCTCCCTCCAATGTCTGCATTCTCCCCCATTCACCCCTACCTTCCTCCCCTCCATGTCTGCATTCTCCCCCCAATCACCCTAACCTGCTCCCTCCGACGTCATCCATTTCCCCTCACCTTCCGCCTCCATATTCCATTCTAATCTACCGCCACCTTCTCCCTCCATGACTCTATCCCCCACCCACCTGTCTCCCTCCAGCGCCATTCTCCCGCCACTCTTCTCCCACCATGTCCTCAATCCCCCCCACCCACCTGTCTCCCACCATGTCTCCATTCCTCCCGCACCTGTCTCCCTCCATGTCTCCATTCTCGTTTTCTTCGCCCCCCACCACCTGTCTCCCTCCCATGTCCGCTATCCCCCACCTGTCTCCCTCCTGACTCTATCCCCCCCACTTGTCTCCCTCCATTGTCTCTATCCTCCCCACGTGTCCTCTCTCCAATGGTCTCCATTCTCCCCCCACCTGTCTCCCTCCATGTCTCCACCCCCCCCCCCACCTGTATCCCCTCCATGTCTCCATTCTCCCCTCCCCACCTGTCTCCACTCCATGTCTGCATTCCCCCCCCCCCCCCCTGTCCTCCCATCATGTCTCCAATCTCCCCATAAATGTAAATACTAAGTTCAAGACCACCCACTTATTTAGCAATATACCCCCCTATCACATACTAATCGCACGTCACAACTCAAGTCAGTTTTGGCCAAAATCAACCCCTGTTGTTACACTAAAATTAACATGCAAAAACCGCCAAAATGGGGGACGTATCAGGACATTAAAAAATGGGGGCTTGCGTGCAAGATAAGATAGGGTGATCGTGAACTAGATAATTACATTCTCTCCAAAAAAATCATTATAAAAAGTGCAAAACTCTCGGCTATCGGCCACATTACTGATCACTCCCTGGTCTAACATGAGACCCTATGGCGCCCTAGGCCCCAAGCCAGATCCAGAGGATCACAGATAATGTGCCAGATGCGAAGAATTTGGAATATGCCTCTAATAGTAAGTATTTCTTATACTTTGGGTTCCTACTTTCAGTTGTCTAATTGTGGGCATTTCTCATCTCTTCACCCCCTTTTCAGTGCTCTTCCTAGGAACAACAAATACACATATAACTTCTGATTCTTGCCACAAAAACAAGAGAAATTCGAGGGCGAGCTGAACAAACATATAACATTCTCTCCAGGGACATAAAATCTAATGGTTTACAAGTACGCCCAGATCGACTTCCAGCGCTATTAACGTTCCCAGGACTGAGCCCTTACTAACTTTTTCTAATATGAATCTCTACTACCTCAAGCACTATAATAAATCAGAACAATCAACATGGCTTTCCGTCTTGATTAGCTATTTTTACTTCCAATGAATTTAAAGTCCCCTCAATTAATTCTTTAAATTGGACTGCTTCCGCAAAACCTATATAACAGATAATCGCAAAACCCGCCTTAATTGATGGCAGCCATTTTTAAATCAAAATAAATTACAAAAATAATTGTAAATGTAAATACGAACTGATATCATAGTCTTTTCTAATCGGTAAAACCCTATCTTAATTAAAGAGCGAATAGCTAGCTCACTCTTTCAGGGTTGGTAAACAGTCATATTAACATCTTCAGGAGCCATATTGAACAACTAAAATGCAAACAACTTATAACTATTTGTGCCAAGAACTGGTATTTTACTGGATGGCTATCCGCTCACACTTTCCCGCATACTATGACGCACAAAAAGATCAGAAATTATTCTTCAAACCTGTCCTTTAAAAAACTCTCTCTAACAGCCCCCGCCTCCTCTCCTCCTCCCAAATTCTAACATATGTTACTAATTCTGTAACTACTTCGGGCTTCAAATTTAACACAAATAAAAACACCAATTAAAAATTAAGTAAGCTGCGGCATCTCTCTCTCCACCCTTGTCTCCTCCCTCATTCACTCCCTCATCTCTCTCTCTCTCTCTCTGTCCTTCTCTAGTCTAATATCTCTGATTCCTCTTTCTCCTCGCATGCATACACCACACACCAACACACGACACACACACACACACACACACACACACACACACACACACACACACACACACCAACACACACACACACTCATGCACACGCACACATAGTCAAGGGAAACAAATCCGTAGACGTTTGAAACTTAAAACAAGGATTTGTTTCCCGTGTATCTAGGAGCGACGAGTAACGTTCTCATCAAGAACGAAGGGAGTCTCCGGGCAAGACGATAGTTATTCAGAACCACACACACGTCCGGCCAACAGATCACTCAAACACACACACAAACGCACACAACGCAGCAACATGCACGCACACACACACGGTCTTAACAACGGCTATGATCGTATAGCGGCTGGGTCAAAAAAAAAAATTTTCCTAAAGCTCTGTTTCCCCGCTCTCCTGGCAACAGTTTTGTCTAGTATGATTTCTACCTTCCTTTATTACACGACGCACAAAGTAATCCTTACATCAAAATAAGCAAAACAATGAAAATGACAGTGATTTATCTCCCTTTAATTATGCATAAAAGTAAAATCTCTTCCTTGAAAAAAATTATCTGTTTATAGAATCAGTGAGAGGAGAAATGGATATTAAAATTTGCGTTTTGTGTTATAATTTGCAAAGCTTTACTAAGACTATTATACAAAGTAAGCTACTAAAAAGTACTTTTAAAACAACAGTTGTTGTTTAACTTTAAAACAATCCTGCTTGAATACAAAAACCAATTTTAATAACATTCACACTGTATGCATAAACAACAACCATAAAATAATAAAGCTTTCAGTATGCACAGATATAAATAAATCAAAAGTGTAAAATTGTGGGAATATGCCTGCAGTGTTTTGTGCTTGTTTGCGTGTTCTTGACAGTCGAAATTTGGGCCCTCTGCCTCTCTAGTGGCGCTTCCCATTTTTCCCCGTGTTTTCGTCTAGGTCCACTGGCCGAGGCCTTAAAAACGTCCTGTAAACCACAGTTGTGGTTGTCTGGTCACTGGCGAGGCATAAACGCCCGTAAACCACATGTGTTGTCTGGGTCACTGCGCTGCTATATACCGCCCGCAAACCACAATGTGTGTGATTTGAGTGTCCTAGGAAGAGCCACTGAAAAGGGTGTGGAGAGAATTGCCCCCAAATTAGACCCAACTGAAAGTAGGCAACACAGTATAAAAGAAATACTACAATTAGAGGCATATTCCCAAACTCTTCGCATCTTCCAGATATCTGTGATCCCAGGATCTGGCTTCTCCCCCCCGCACCCTACCTGTCTTCCTCCATATCTCCATTCCTCCCCCCCCTCCAGCCACCAACCCCACCTGTCTCCCTCCATGTCCTCCATTCACCCGCAACCCCCACCTGTCCTCCCCCTCCATGTCCCATACCCCCCCCCCCCACCTGTCTCCTCCCTCCAAGTCTCCAACCCCCCCCCCACCCTGTTTCCCTCCATGTCTCCCACCCCCCCCCACCTGTTTCCCTCCCATGTCTCCAACCCCCCCATCCTGTCCCCCTCATGTCTCCACCCCCCACCTGTCCCCTCCATGTCTCCAACCCCCCCCCCTGTCCTCCCCTCCATGTCTCCACCCCTGCACCTTTCCCCCTCCATGACTCCACCCCCCCCTGTCCCCTCCATGGTCTCCACAAACAACCCCCCACCTGTCCTCCCCTCCATGTCTCCACCACCCCCCACCCTGTCTCCCTCCATGTCTCCACCCCCCCCCCCAACCCCACCTGTCTCCCCTCCAAGTCTCCACCTCCCCCACCATGTCTCCTCCATGTCTCCTCCACCCCCCCCCCACCTGTCTTCCTCCATATCTCCATTTCTCCCTCCCCCACCTCCAACCCCCCACTGTCCCCCCTCCAATGTCTCCACTCCACCCACCCCCCCCTCACCTGTCTTCCTCCATATCTACCTTCTCCCCCCCACCCCACCCCCAACCCCCACTGTCTTCCCTCCCAAGTCTCCCATTCCCCCCCACCCCACCCAGTCTACCTCCATAATCTCCAATCACCCCCCCCACCCCCAACCCCCCACCTGGTCTCCTCCATGCCTCTCATCCCCGCCCCTACCCCCACCTGTCACCCTCCATATCTCCATTCTTCCCCCAAACCCCCAACATGTCTCCACCATGTCTCCATCCCCCCCGCCCCCCACCTGTCACCCTCCATATCTCCATTCTCCCCACCCCCACCCCCAAACCCCCACCTGTCTCCCTCCTTGCTCCATTCCCCCCACCTGTCTCCTCCATATCTCCATTCTTCCCCCCACCCCCACCCCCAAACCCCCACCTGTCTCCCTCCAAGTCTCCATACCCCGCCACCCCCCTCACCCCACCTGTCTCCCTCCATGTCTCCATCCCACACGCTGTGTTCCTGCCTTTGGGAGTGAAAGATTTTTCAGACGCAGTGTCCCATTAGTCCTTCAAGGCTTGTTCATGGCACGGCTGCTTATGACACAGGAACGAGGTGGGCCGTGGGTTTGCCACACCTTCAAACTCTGCTTTTCATCACCGAACAGAAAACCTACCAAACAAGTAGTTTCGTTTGTTTGGTTTTGGATTTGTTTTCATTTCTTTCTTTCACGAGAATGAGCAATGCCTACTGTGTAGAAGACCCCATGCATCTCAGGGGAAGGCAAACCTTGCTCAGCCTTGGAAATAAAAGTATCCTAATGTACGAGTGTTGTCGCTCATTGACGCGAGCAGCTGAAGAAGCTCTGAATACGTGGGAACTCGTCAAATCTGCCGCCCCCTCCCCGTCCTGATCCACAGCGGAACAGGAACGAAAACCTCTCTACAACGTTTTAACACCGCTCACCCACTGGCTACCCAGTGACTGAAATTAGAATGATACAACCATTAAAACATTTTGCAGACCTTGATTTTGTTTCTAGATCGCCTTTCGCGCTCCTCTCTCTCTCTCGTCTCTCTCCACGTCACATCTCACTCTCTTCTCTCTTCCTCTCTCTCTCAACTCTCTCATCTCTCTCCTCTCTCCTCCTCTCTCTCTCTCTCTCAAAGGCAGTTAGCATGCGCGCGGCGCAGTGTGTGTAGTGTGGTGTGTGTGTGCGCGTTGTGTGTGTTGAATGTGTCTGCGTGTAGTGGTGATTATAAATGAATGTGTGTGAGTGAATGTGTGCGCGCGCGCACCGCGTGCTTGCAGCTTGCGTGCGGTGAGGGGTGTGCGAGAGGAGAGAGGAGAAGTAGGAGGGGAAAGGGAAGGGAGAAGGGGAAGTAGAATGAGGGGGAAGGGGAAGGGAAGAGGGGATGAAGAAGAAGGAGAAGGGAAAGGGAGAGAGGAAGTGGAAGGGTGAGAGTGAATGTGGGAAGGGAGAGAAAGGGAAGTAGAAGAGGGGTAGGGAAGGGAGAGAGGGGAAGGGGAAGGAGAGAGGGGAAGTCGGGTGAGAGGATAAGTAGGAAATGGTGAGAGGGGAAGGAAGGGTGAGAGGGGAAGGGAAGGAGAGAGGGAAAGTGGGAAGAGTGACAGTGGAAGGCAGAGATGAAAATTTGAAGGGAGAGATAGGAAGTGGAAGGGAGAGAGGGAAGGTGAAGGGAGGGGAATGGAAGAGTGACAGTGGAAGTGGAAGGCAAGAGAATAAGTTGAAGGGAGAAGAGAGGAGGTGGAAGGAGAGAGGGAAGTTAAGGGAGAAGGGGAAGTGGAAGGTGGTGAAAATGGGAAGGGAAGAAAGGGAGGTAGAAGGAGGGTAAGGGGAATGGAGAGAGGGACGTGAAGGGTAGAGAAGAAGTGAAGGGAGAGAAGCAGTGGAAGGGGGAGAAGTGAAGTGAAGAAGACAGTGAAGTGGAAGGAAGAAGGTGAAGTGGAAGGAAGACAGTGAAAGTGGTAGGAAGACAGGTGATGTGGAAAGGAAGAGGAGAAGAGGAGGGAGGAAGGGGAAATGGTAGGGAGAGAGAGAAGTGGAAGGGACCCGAGTGGAGTGGAAGAGAGAGAGGGGAAGTGGAAGGGAGAGAGGGACAGTGGAAGGGAGAGAGGGACAGTGAAGGGAGAGAGGACCGTGGAAGGTAGAGGGACGCAGTGAAGGGAGAGAGAAAGTGTGAAAGGACCGAGGGGAAGTGGAAAGAGAGAGAGGGGAAGTGAAGGGAGAGAGGATACAGTGGCAGAGAGAGGGGAATGGAAGGGAGAGAGGGACAGTGGAAGGGAGAGAGGGTAAGTGGAAGAGAGAAAGGGGAAGTGGAAGAGAGAAAGAGGGGAAGTGGAAAGAGAGAAAGGGGAAGTGGAAGGGAGAGAGTGGGAAGGGAGGGGAGAGGGGACAGTGGTAGGGAGAGAGGTGAATGGAAGGGACAGAAGGGGAGTGAAGGGAGATAAGGAAAGTGAATTGAAGAAGGTAAGTGAAGAGAAGAGGGGAAAGTGGAGGTGAGACGGTAAGTAGGAAGGGAGAGAGGGCTTGGAAAGAGAGAGAGAGTGGCAAAAGTTGGAAGGGAGAGAAGGGAAAGTGGAAGGAGAGATGGGGTAGTGGAAGGGAGAGAGTGGAAGGGAATGGTGAGAGGGGAAGCGAAGGATAGAGGGTAAGTGGAAAAGGGAGAGAGGGGAATGAAGTGAAGAAAAGGCTAATGGGAAAGGCAGAAATGGAAAGTGGAAGGGAGAGAGGGGAAGTGTGGGAGGGAGAGAATGGGAAGTGGAAGGGAGAGATGGGAAGTGGAAGGGAGAGGGGGGAAGTGGAAAGAATAGAGGGGAAGTGGAAGGGAGAGAGTGGAAGTGGAGAGGGAGAAAGGGGAAAGGGAATGGAGAAGAGGTTGAAGTGGTAAGGGAGAGAGGGGATAGTTGAAGGTAGAGAGGGAAATTGGAATGAGAGAAATGAAGTGAAAGGGAGACATGGGAAAGTTGTAGGGAGAGAGGGGAAAGTGGAAGGAGAAAGGGGAGTGAGAGGGAGAGAGGGAAAAAGGGAAGAGTGCCAGAGGAAGAGAAAGGGAGAGAGGGGAAGTGGAAGGGAGAGAGGGGAAGTGAAAGGATGGGAGTGATGGGAGAGAGGTGAAGTGGAAAGGGATAGAGGAAATGGAAAGAGAAGACGGAAGGGAAGGGGAGAGAAAGGAAGTGGAGGGAGAAGGAAGTGGAATGGAGAGAGGGGAAGTGAAGGGAAAGAGGGTAAGTGAGGAGAGATGAGTGCCGAGTCCGTCAGCGCGGGGGCGAGTCCTGGCTCTCGGTGCGGAGGCAGTGCGCGCCCGGTCCGAGTGCCAGGTCGCGCGGGACCGTGTGCCGCTCACTCGGTGCCGTGGCCCCGCTGGTCTCGCTGGTCCGATGGTCCTTTCGCGCGGGCCTAGGCCCGCTCTCGTCAGTGCCTATTCCGTTTCGAGCCTTCTCGTCGGTATCCTAGTCCTGTTCTCTCTGTTCCTATGTCCGCGCGCTCTTGTCCTATTCCGGGCGCTCTGTGGCCGATGTCCTCTCTCTCTCGTGGCCGATGCCGGACTCTCTTGACCTATTACCTCTTGCTCCTCTTTGCCTATTCCCTTTCTCTCGTTTCCTGTTCCGCTCTCTCTTGTCCGATGGTCCTTCTCGCTGTTGTCAATTCCTCGCGCGCTTTTCCGATTCCTCGCTCTCTTTCCGAGTCCCCTGTCACCAGCGCCCTCCCTACCTCGCCCCTGTCCCCCCATCAGACCCCCCCCCAAAGCGAGGATTAGCGGCATGTCCGCCCCGCACTCCCCCCGAGGCAATAAACATGCAACCCCTGCGATAACCCCGCGCCGAGGTTCAAGACTCACCACCACCCTGTCATTGCCGGATGTGCCACCCCTCGGGGCCCACACCATGGGAGTCCGGGCCCCGTATGGTAGTCCGCCTGTAATGGGCAGGGCCGGTCGGGGGGTCTGTGATAGAGATGGGGGTGGGGGGGGGTCGTAGGATGGTCGGGCGGGGCGCACGTGGAACAGTTCACCACGAAACTAATATAAGGAGCGGAGCTCAATTAAGATAAGTACTCGCTTGAAGCCATATCCCTGTTGTAGATCTAACATCAGAAGCCATAGCCCATCCAACCATAGCAGCCCACAAAGTTACAGAAGAAGAGAGCTCCCGGCACAAAACCCCGACCAAACACGGAAGTAATGTTGAACAGTACACTCGCCCAAATGTCAACGGAAACTATAAGTTCCGATCAGGGGGACATAAAAGAAAATGTGTTTGCCTATCCTTTGTAAAGTCTGTACTGCATTACAAATAGAACGACACCACACGGCAGTCCTGCCCTAGACCTGAAAAAATGGTCACACTACGCTACCTACTATGGCGTCAACACCTCAGTGTAATCCTTTAGGAGGCACAACATGAGCCTGGCCGACCATACACGCGAGACGACCCTCTGTGGCTTGACCACTTTTCCAAGAGTAGGTACTTCATGCACCTGAAATCTCTGACAGAGATCATCTCGAAAGAACATGACGTCTCCCATAAAAAAAACAAAAAACATAATGCTCATCCAAAAAAACGTCCACAGCACCATTAAGACGTCCGACAGTACCGTTAAAACGTCATCGGCATCTACAAAACTTCATCAGCATTGCAAAAACATCATTGTCATCGTAAAAAACGTATTGTGCCCTTAAAAACGACATCAGCGTCGAACAACGCCATTGCAATCCCAAAAAGTCATCGGCATTGCAAAAACGTCATCTGTGCCGTAAAAACGTCATCGGTGCCCGTAAAAAGTCATAGTGCACGTCACACGTCACGGCACCCGTACAAGCGTCAACAACCGCTAAACACGTCATCAGCACCGTAAAAACAGTCATCGGGACCGTAGAAACCTCATCTGCACCGTACAACACAAACGTCATCGGTGCCCGAATAAACAATCATCGTGCCTGTAAAAAACGTCATCGTTGCCTGTACAAACGTTGTCGGAACCAATAAGGAACGTCAATCGGTACCGTAGAGAAACTTCATCGGTGCCCGTAAAAACGTCATCGAGTCCCCTAAAAACACATTGATGCCCGTAAAAACGTCTTCGAAACGTCATTGATGCCCGTAAAAACGTCATCGGATGCCAGTAAAAACGTCCTCGGCATCGTAAAAAACGTCTTCGATCCTGTAAAACACGTCATCGGTGCCCGTAAAAACGTCATCGGTGCCCGTAAAAAGCGTCAACGAGCATCGTAAAAAACGTCTGCGACCCTGTAAAAAAAACGTCATCGGTGCCCGTAAAAACGTACATCGCGGCCCGTTAATAACACTTCGGCATCCTAAAACGTCATACGAAGACCCTGTAAAACCGTCATGGTGCCCGTGAAAACGTCCATAGGCATCATAAAAAGCGTCGTAGCACCGTAAGAAAACATCATCGGTAACCGAAAAACGACCATCAGTAATCGTAAAAATTACAATACAGACCTAATAAAACGCAGCGGGGGCACCGGGGGGGGGTAAAAATCGTCATCGGCAACCGTGAAAAACGTCATCGGCACCGTAACAAACGTCATTGGCAACCGTAACAAACGTCCCTCGGCATCCGTAATAAACTTCATCGGCACCGTAAAAAACGTCATTGCAAAAAAGCGGTGAAGGACGGATTATGAGGGGGGGGCCCGTGAAAAACGTCAACGGTCAACCGTGAAAAAACGTCAACGGCACCGTACAAACGACACGGCACCGGTGAAAAACGTCCAATCGGCAAGAACTGTGACAGGGTGCAGATAAAGCAGGCATAAGTCTTGCTCACCCATCCTTCCCACCCCATCCCGGTCCATTTCGCTCTGCATTCTAATCCCCCCACACACACAGCCCTTAACACCCACATCACACACACACACACACACCACACAACGCACACACACACCCCCACACACACACACACACACACACAACCCACACACACACGAGTCGCGTGCACACGACAACACACACAAAAACACATACACACACATGGAGAGAGAGACAGAGACAGAGTGACCAAGAAACACAAACAGAAAATGGGGGTGGGAGACATAGACCCCAGAGATGAGAGAAGAGAGAGAGAGAGAGAGCGAAGAGATAGAGAGAGTAGAGAGAGAGAGAGAGATGAGAGAGAGAGAGAGAGAGAGAGATAAAAGTCACGGAGAAACAGAGAGAGACCAACATGCATAACAAACGGTTTCAAATTCTTTTCCCCACATTCGGGGCTACTGAAAGGGCGCCAACCAACAACCTGCAGATGGTAAAAGAACTTTTCCTGAACACACGACACACACAACACACACACTCACTCACATACACGCGCCCGCGAGCAAAAACATACAAAGAAAAGAGAGAGGGTAGGAGGTGAATGACAGACGAGTCAGAGAACTTACCACAGACAGAGAGAAACTTACCACAGTTAGGGCCCCCTGAAAAACCCAAGGAGGCCATTCTCACTCACAGTAGCTTGTGGTGTTGAGTAGTCCTAGATTGCTACACTACTAGCCGCCACAGGTGTCTGTCATCACAACACAGCACGCACGCACAACACACACACACACACACCCACACACACACACTCACACACACACACACACTACACACACACACATGCAGATAGAGAGAGAAGAGAGAGAGAGAAGGAGAGAGAGAGAGAGAGAGAGAGACGTGCGCGCAGTCACACAGAGAATGAAAGGGCGAGTGGGGGTGGTGAGGGAGCGAAGAAAATGGCAGAAGAAAAGGAAAAAGGGGGCCTCTGAAATGCCTGGCAATCATAGTCGCAGGTCGTAGCGTTGTTTTTCAGAGCTCCCTCACTTTGCTTGCCGCCACATATGTCTGCCATCACACACCACACACCCACACACACACACACACACACGAATTACACACACACCCATCACACACACACACACACACACACCCCATGCACGCACACACGCACGCGCGCGCGACACACACATACACACACACACACACACAACACACACACACACACACCCACACACAAACATCACTCTTTTGGTTGACGAGATCAGCTCACTTTTAAAACTCTCATATCCACACAGTCACCATTCACCCATTATCCTTTATTTCTCCACCTCTCCCCTCTCCGCCTCTGAGTGTTCTATCTGTCTTATTCTAGCATCGCATTATCCGTCTCATACTGAGCGCGATCAAGGTGCAAAACTGTTGATTGTTTCTTTGAATCACCCTCCGCCTGAAACGTCTGGTGAAGACAATCATATTGGTCAAATTTCATCTGTCTTTTCGCAGTGTTTATCTTGTATCCTATGGCAGGAGCCAAGATGAAAAGACACTTGTGAGATAATTGTGTATGAACTCCAGCAAAGGCAGGTACCCAGATTGTGGATAAATGTGTAATGAAAGCTGCGGCAAAGTAGTTACCAAGGTTGGTGGGGATAATTGTGTATGACTGCGGCAAAGTAGGTACCTAAAACAAAACCAAAAAACAATGAATATAGTACACACCTCAACAATGAACCGCAGAAATATCTGCGATTGAAACAACAAGACGAGGATTCAGAACTCATGTCACCAGTCACGTCGTTGAGGTGGGCTAACATCACGTCCAGAGCGTGTTTCGGTAAGTAAGTGTACACGGTGACGAATCAGGCGTCAATTGTTTGATGAGGGTTGCACAGGTAAGTCTGACGTCCTCTAGGTGCCTCTGGCTGCTGAATCGACTCAGACAGCTGACAGAGTTCTGTAGAGCTGGAGGTCCATAACGTTATTGCTCTCCGCGTTGACGGTAGTAAAAGTCCGTCTGTTGCGTCGATACACACAACACCTTCAACTGGTCATAATAAGGATCTTTGCGATTCATGGTGTTTCTCCCACCACAGCTGGTTTCATCATTTCTTGGTGCCTGGGAGTGGGAGCCATGCGAACTTGATCCCCAGGGCGAAGAGTAGAATGTATCTGAAGTAAGTGTATTGTCATGGTAGAATTTCCTGCTTGGTCTGTTCATCCTCATGCGCTGCTTGAAGTCTTTTGCTGTCGTATGCAGGGGTCAGGATACTTCTGGGGGTTGGAAGTATTGTTTCCTTGTCGCCGTCCCATCAAGAGCTGTGGCATGGGGGGGTGAGCAAAGATTGTTGGGGGGCCAACCAATGGTGAGGTTCTATCAATCCACAATGCTAGGTATATTGAATCTTCATTCTTTGCCCACATCGCTTGAAGTTTGAACAGCTCGTTCAGCTTACCCCGTTGGAACTTATGAAAGTGAGGGCTGGATGTTTTGAGACAGATTCATAGCAATTATGCAGAAGTTTGAAACTGTTGACTGGGACTGTGTCCCACAGTCACTTCTCAAGGTGGAATGGAATCCCGTGTACGGCCAAATTGATTTTTTAAGCGTTCTCAGTCACTGAATCATGCTCAATGCTCTTGAGTTCCATCTACTTCAATAATTTGAGAAGTAATCCACCGTCACAAGGTAGTTTCTGCCTTGACAATCAAAGATGTCAGTTCCAACTTGTGCGTAGGGAGATCTGGTAAAGGAGCAGGGCTGTAGTGGTGTTCAGTGGGGTGAGGTTTTCTTTGTAGTCTGCACACTTGCTGCAGTTCCTTTTGTTTTATGTCCTCAATTTCCTAGTTCATTGATGGCCAGTACTATGCACTTTCACGTGCTCGCATGTTTGCATTTCGTGATACCCAAGTGGGATTCATGGACAAGTTCAGAATTCGTTACCTCAGACCTGGGTGGTAACAATTCTGGATCAATTGAAGAAGCATGCAATCAAGAGACGCTGTTCGTCTCTCGAGTCCCAAAACCTGTCGAATTTCTATGGGGCACAGAAATCATTTCTTCTGTCTGGCCAAACCACTCATAATCAAAGTTTGTAACGGCCTAAGTTCTTGTTGTGAGCATTCCTGAATTGTTGTTCTTAACATTTCTTTTGCAATAGGTTTCAAAAGAGTTCTCTGTATCTGTCTATGTATGCTAATTTCACATCTCTCCAGGGAGATATCACGAGAGAGAGTGTCCTGGAAGCTGCATCTGGCTGCCTATTACGGAACTTTCACTTGCCTAGTTTACCACTGTACATGAAGTAGCATGCGCTGTAATCGCATTGGTGCGGCAAAGTAGGTACCAAGAATGGTGGGATAAGTATGTATAGAAGGTGCGCGGCAAAGAAGGTACCAAGATTGAGGATAAGTACAGTATGAAGCTGCGGCAAAGTAGGTTACCCAAGATTGTAGGGATAAAGAAGTAATGAAGGTGCGGCAAAGTAGGTACAAAGGTTGGTGGATAAGTATGTATGAAGGTGCGGCAAAGTAGGTCCCAAAGTTGGCGGGATAGTATGTATGATGGGTGCGGCTAAGTAGGTACCAAGTGGTGGTCTAAAGTCTGTAATACGTGCCGTGCAAAGTAGTACCAAGATAGGTGGTAAAAGTATGTATAAGGTGCGGCAAAGTAGTACCAATATTGATGGGATACGTATGAAAGAACGCTGCGGCAAAGTAGGTACCAAGATTAGTGTATAAGTATGAATGAAGGACGGCAAAGTAGGTACCAAGATAGGTGGGATAGAAATGTAAGAAGTGCGACTGCAAAAATATGTACCAAGTATTGGTGGATAAGTAATGTCTGAAGGGTGCGGCAAAGGAAGGTACCAAGATTGGAGGGAACGTATGTATGAAGGTGCGCAAAGTAGGACCCATGAATGGTTGGAAAAGGTAATGTATGAAGGTGTTGCGGCAAAGTAGGTAACAAATTGGTGGGATAAGTATGTATGAAGGTGCGGCAAAGAAGGACCAAGATTGGTGGGTGAATAAGAATGATATGAAAGTGGCGGCACAATTAGGTAACCAAGCATGGTGGATCAGTATGTATGAAGGTGCGGCCACGAGGTACCAAGGTTGGTGGGATAAGATAAGTCTGAAGCTGCGGCAAGTAAGGTACCCAGATAGGTTTGGATAGTATAGATATGAAGGTGCGGCAAAGTAGGAACCAAATGGAGGTGAAAAAGAGTATGAAGGCGCGGCAAAGTAGGAACCCAGCAAGTGGTATAAGAATGTCTGAAAGGTTCGGCAAAGAAGGTACCAAGGTTGGTGAATAATAGTGTTAAGAAGGAGCGGCAAAGTCGGAACCAAGATTGGTGGGAAAAGAATGGAATGAAGGTGCCGCAAAGCTAGTAAGCCAAGATATGGAGGGATAAAAGAGTCATGAATGTGCCGGCAACGTAGGAACCAAGGAAGGAGAATAATAATGTAAGTAGGTGCGGCACAGTAGGTACCAAGATGAGGGAACATGACTGAATGAAGGTTGCGGCAACGTCGGACCTCCCGTAATGGTGGGGAAAAGTATTATGAAGGAGCGGCAAAGTCGGTACCAAGATTGTGGAGGATAAGTATGTATGAAGTTCGGCAAAGTATGTACCAAGATAGGAGGGAAACTTATGAATGAAGCTGCGCAAAGTAGGTACCAAGCTTGGTGGAGATAAGTACTGTATGAAGGTGCGGCCAAAGTAGGTACCAAGGTTGGTGGGATAATTGTGTATGAAGGAGCTGCAAAGTAAGTACCAAGGTTGTGATATGAGTATGAAGGTGCGCAAAGTAAGGAAAGAAGACTGGGTGGGAAAATGAGCAGTAAAACTACCTTGTTATCGCCCCTCCTCCCCCCCCCTCTTAGCAACAAAAATTCCTACAAGACAGGGCTGGGCGGTTAACAAGTACTAACCCCCACTGCAGAAGGACCAATTGCCTGATTTCAGGATGTGCATTTGCAGCTCATAGAAGAAAAAAAAGATTACAATTCAAAAAGCATAAATTCTTTCTCTCCACACACACACACACACACTCTAACACACACCACACCCTCCTACCACGCACTCACACTCTCTCAACTCTCTCTCTCTTCCTTCTACACTCTCCTCTCTCCTCTGCTCTCTCTCTCTCTCTACTCTCTTCTCTCTCGTCTCTCTCCACTCTCTCTCACCTCAGATCTTCTCCATACACACAGTCACCTACTATAGAGTCCTTTAGTTTCTTATTGAAACCGTTTCAAAGATCAAAAAACCAAAAGCAAAAAAAAAAAAAATTCGTTGTGGGGATAATAAATTTCAAACACAAGAGAAAATGTCTGCATCCAGATGAACGGAAAATTCAACTTCTGGGCAAACTGCAAATAGAGGCAGGTCGACGCTGGCTACTTAGTCGTCTTCCACCATACCAACAAAGTCAACGTCTCCTCTTCCTCCCCCACCATCAAAAACTCAGCTTTTCTGCCTCTGCCTCCCGTGTTACTTCCTCCATCCCCGCCACACCCTACTGTGGGGGCAGATTGGGCCTGGATTGTGTTCTGGGAACCATTCCAGTGTCTGGTTCCTCTGAGACCCAATCCTATCGTTGAGAGTGGCACAACCGTAAAATGATGTGCAAAGGTATCCTGACCCCTCTGCTGCCCCATGCCAGGCCCACCCAAGTGACGACCGTCATGCCGTGATGGCTGCCGTAGGTTTTCCGGCTGCTGTCAGGAGCCTGCGCTGATCATCCACTGCACCCATCAATCACGAAGTGCATCCTTGAATTGGCTTGGACTATGCTAACGTCCGTGGTTGGCGGAGAGCGGTGCAAGCCTCCAGAACAAACACGAGTCAACGTCCCGGGCAGCCATGGTAGCCCGCACCTCAGCCGTCCTGTGTACAGCGTAATGAGCCATACCAGCAGATGAAAACCGTTGTCCTGAGGACTAGCACGCCCTTCAATCCACAAAACAGTGACTCCGGGAATCCACCCATTCCCTTGTTGCTGTCCACAGGCACATTCTCTGGCACCTGGAGCTGGAGGAGGACTCGTTTAGGATTTGGCCCATTTCTCTCACGAAAGACATCAAAGGCTGAAACTCTGTTCCATTGCCTGCCACCTAGCAAAAGCTACGGTGAGATCCCCGTTTTTCAGCCTCCGTTGTCCTTAGTCCGTACCACTTTGGCCCTTTTCATGTGGTATTTGGTGTGGCTTGGGACAACATGTCGAACCTGACCAATGGTCTGTGTCCATGTTGAGGATTATGCCGCAAAGGATACAAATGACGATGCCTCAGTCCGAAACAACAACTGCGACGAAATTCTAACAAAAAACTGATTCCACAAAATCCCAGGCACCTTTTGGTGTGCAGAGTTGCCTTGCCGGAGAGATACCATGCCGTTTTTTTTTCCAGTCTTCGCCCACATGGGTGAAGCGAGGAAACCTACCAGTCTTTGAGCGCCCGCCAATTCCATGGCCTTTCGAGTAAGTCCAAGTTTCTCACAACTCCCCCTCAGCTCGTTCGTTGATTAAGATAATCGAGGACAACCTTGATCAACTTCTTCACAGTGGAACCTTCTCGCCCGTGGTGCAGTCATCGTCATTTTTCTCTGTTTCCTTATTGATGCTTGCATCCGGTGATCACGACTTACCTCCATTCTCGAATCCATTTCTGTCAACCCCAAATTTCTCGGCAGTATTTTGGGAAACATTCCTCCTGCGAATGATTTAAAAAGAAAATCCAAGGCTGGGCAAGCTTGAACTTCAACAGCATAGGATTTGCTTCTATTGTCATTATGATTTCCCTATCAACACAGCCAAGACAGAAGCCCGTTTAGGAAACGGAATGAATTTTCACTGGAAAATAAGAACCGTATATCTAGAGAGATTTTCGTCACGAAGACGACAAATGAAACTGTTACATCACATTAAGGCCGACATAACCTCCCTTTTCCTCCCAACCTATAGCATGGCCGTTTTAAAAAAAACGGAAGAAATAAAATTGCCAACAGCAATAATGGAAAGTGGGGATGGGCGATACAAGGAGTATAAACCCCTTTGCCCATTAATTGAACAAAAAAAGTGAGGTGTGTCCGCTTACAATATACAGTGGCGGCTAACAAGGTAGTTTACAAGTGTAAGAAGCCGCGGCAAAAGTAGGTACCAAGAATGGTGGGAATAATGTGTAGAAGCTGCGGCCAAAGTAGGAAACAAAGATTGGTGGGCTAATTAAGTATGCAGCGAGCTGCGGCAAAGTAGAACCATAAAATTGGGTGGATATTGTGTATGAAAGCTGCGGCAAAGTAAGGTACAGAGATATGGCAGGGAAAAATAGTGTAAAGAAGCCGCGGCAAAGTAGGCACAAAGATGGTGGGATAATAATTGTCAGAAGCGACTGCGGCAAAGTAGGTACCAAGATAGGGGGGATAATTGTGGATGACGCTGCGGCAAATAGGTACAAGAGAGGGGAAGGTGATAAATGTGTAAAGAAGCTGCGGCAAAGTAGTACAAAGACAGCTGGAAAATTATAGTATGAAGCTAGCAGCTGCAAAGTAGAATAAAAAAACAAAGATTGGTGTGTGCTTGGGGATGAATTATGTGTATGAAGGAGCGGGAAAGTAGTAACAAAGATTGGAAGGATAATCTAAAAGAATCTGCGCAAAGAGTACCAAGAAAGGTAGGGCTTTATTATAAATGACGCTGTGTGCAAAGTAGGGATACAAATTTGTGGGCTGGGGAAACGTCACAGGTGACGAAACCTATGTTTAACCAGTATGACCCCGAAACAAAGCAGCAGTCGTCAGTTTGGCTGTTTCCAAGGGAAACCCCACCTGTGAAATTTAAGAGATCAAGAAGCTGCACAAAGCAAATGATTGCAGTTTTCTTCGCAAGATCCAGCCATCTGACTACTGTACCGCTTCTGGAAAGAAAGATAGTGAATGCTGAATGGTACATCAACACCTGCCTACCAAAAGTGTTCCAGGCTTGGAGTGCACGGCGACCACGGACCGGTATCCGCCACCTACCCCTCCACCACGACAACGCCAGCGCCCACACGGCAGCTGCAAACTTTAGACTTCTTGCAAGAGAACAGCGTGCAGCTCGTCACTCATCCTCCGTATTCTCTTGACCGAGCCCCTTGCGACTTCTTTTTGTTCCCTCGTTTGAAAAACCAACTGAAAGGAAAGCCGTTTGAGAGCCCTGAAGATGCCCGAGCGTTTGCCGAGGGCTTGATTTCTGGTATACCTAAGTCGGAGTGGGCTGGGTGATGGATTCGTGGTTTAGAAGGATGGAAAAGTGCATACACGCTGATGGAGATACTTTGAAAAGATGGGCTAGGTAAGAAATGCCAGTGTACTTCCATCTTTTCCCATCCGAGAACTTATGGGGTGGCCCTCGTAAAACGTGAATACTTCTCCTGTAACAAGATGTCGCCATCATTTTGTTGTGGAGCCTGAATACTTTTCCTGTAACAACATGTCTTCCCCATCATGTTGTTGTGGAACCGGGATACTTCTGTAGCAACATGTTTTTGCCATCATTTGCTGGGATTCTGAACACTCCTCCTGTAACAACATGTTTTCTCCATCATGTTGTTGTGGAACCGTGATACTTCTGTAGCAACATGTTTTTGCCATCATTTGCTGGGGATTCTGAACACTCCTGTAACAACATGTTTTCTCCATCATTTGATGTGGAGCCCGGATACTTCTCATGTAAGAACACGTTTTCGCTGTCATTTGTTGTGGATTCGGAATATTTTTCCTGTAACAACATGTTTTCGCCATCATTTGTTGTGGATCGTGGATAGTTCTCCTGTAACAACATGTTTTTCTCCGTCATTTTGCAGCAGAGTATGAATACTTCTCTGAAACAAAATGTTTTCATCGTCATTTTGATGCGGAGGCCGAATACTTCTGTAACATTATTTGGCCATCATTTTGTCACGAAGCCTGGTTACTTCTCCTGTAACAACATGCTTCACCATCGTTTTGTAGCAGAACCTGATCGCTTCTCCGTCCTGGATGACCTGAACGACGTGTTTTATAACCGCCCCCCCCCCCCTCCCCTTTTATTATGTTTTTTCCTTGGGTGTAGGGAGTGGGGGTAGGGTAGGGAGGCTATCCTGAAAACAGACACATGTTATGACGTTATGAGGATGATTTAACAAAGCAATCTCACTGTCTCTCTCTCAAACACACACACACACACACACACACACACACACACACACACACACGCACACCATTTGCTTGGAACCATTTCCAGAATTCCTTCAAAAAGTCTCACAAAAACCTTATTTACAAAGATTTTTGTATTGCAAACACACTCCAACATCAGCAGGAAGTTATAGTCCCTTATGTATAAGTAGAAAGTCGATGCTTTTACAACAAAATTCAGTAGGCAGATCTATTTGTTTTGCCTGCTCCTAGGCCTTTTGTCTGCTGGATCGGACTCATCAGGGAGACACGGCTGATTGTGTCTGTGCTCTTGGTGTCAGATAGGGACACACCACAGTCCGTACTTCTGTGGTGTTCTCACCAAGGGTTCAAAAAAGAATCCAACAGCAGCCCCAAAGCAGCCAGCGAAGAGTAGTAAATGGAACAAAACGAAAGTGCAGAGAGGAAAAAAGTTGTTGAAAAACTAAAAGCATTATGCAAACAGTATAAAATGTAGGGGACAATCTTTGAGCCAATGCTTGAGGATCCATTCAAGGATGCAAGGGAGATCAAAAGATATGGAACAGTTTGAGTGTTCAGCTCTGCTGTTCAATACCCCAAGCATTGTCAGTGGCCAAGAATTGTGCAGAACAACCTTTACTTGGATCTCCTAAGAGATGCAATCTCCCATTGATTGACCAAACAATATAATGCTGAACAATTCAGTAGTGGGGGAAAACAAGTGCAGGTTAACAAATCTTCAGTCATTATAATAATGACTTGGCAAAGATTTGAACTTTTAGAGAGAAAAAATGAAGATGAAGAAAATGGGAGGTATATATTAAAAATATGAGAAACCCTTCACTATCTGCCTGAGGGAACCATCGTATTCTCTCTCGAAGTCAGATCTATTTGTTTTGCCTGCTCCTAGGCCTTTCGTCCGCTGGATCGGACTCATCAGGGAGACGCGGCTGATTGTGTCTGTGCTCTTGGTGTCAAATAGAGACACACCACAGTCCGTAATTCTGTGGTGTTCTCACTACCAAGGGTTCAAAAAAGAATCCAACAGCAGCCCCAAAGCAGCCAGCGAAGGGTAAGTAAATGGAACAAAACGAAAGTGCAGAGAGGAAAAAAGTTGCTGAAAAACTAAAAGCATTATGCAAAATGTCTTGTTCTAATGAACTTGCTGACCATTATGATTTACCCAGCGGCACACACATTGCCCATTTCAATGTTTATTACTCATACAACTAAATACCTGATTTATGTTCGCTAATCAATGAGTCCCCACACATTCATTAGCTAGCCCTTACTGAAATGCTTCTCATATATCAAATTACAGGGGACATACTTGCAATTCCTAGACATAGCTTCATTCGTCGTAATGCTACTCAGCGTGGTGAAACTGGGATTGCTGTATGTATCCACACTGACATATTTCGACTGGTCAAAAGAACTGTTCTTGAGACCACAGAGGTCGAATGCATCAGGGCTGAGAAAAATGTCCAAAGTTGTCTCCCTCATGAACACTGATATACGCAGAAATCCTGCTTCATCCTCTATGTGGGTCGATGTGAAGGCAGGCACTCTCCCGTGTGTCTCTCTGGCCGTGACTGCAATCTGCAGCTGACTGTTCTGACACACCGTGTGTCTCTCTGGCCGTGACTGCAACGTGCAGCTGACTATTCTGACACACCGTGTGTCTCTCTGGCCGTGACTCCAAAGTGCAGCTGACTGTTCTGACACACCGTGTGTCTCTCTGGCCGTGACTGCAACGTGCAGCTGACTATTCTGACACACCGTGTGTCTCTCTGCCCGTGACTGCAACGTGCAGCTGACTATTCTGACACACCGTGTGTCTCTCTGGACGTGACTGCAACGTGCAGCTGACTGTTCTGACACACCGTGTGTGTCTCTGGCCGTGACTGCAACGTGGATCTGACTGTCCTGACACACAGTGTGTGTCTCTGGCCGTGACTGCAACGTGCAGCTGACTGTCCTGACACACCGTGTCTGTCTCTGGCCGTGACTGCAACGTGCAGCTGACTGTCCTGACACACCGTGTCTGTCTCTGGCCGTGACTGCAACGTGCAGCTGACTGTCCTGACACACCGTGTGTCCTCTGGCCGTGACTGCAACGTGCAGCTGACTGTCCCTACAGTCTCCATCACCCCCCACACTAAATCCCTCCATGTGTCCATCCCCCCCCCCCCCCACACACACACACTGTCTGTCTCCCTCCATGTCTCCATCTCTCGCCATTATGTCCCTCCATGTCTCTAGTCTCCGCCCCCCTCCCCCACTCTGTCTCCCTTCATGTCTCCATTCTCCCTCACCTATCTCCCTCTATGTCTCCATTCTGCCCCCCCCCCCCCCCCCCAATCTGTCTCCCTCCATGTCTGCATTCTCCCCTCACCTATCTCCCTCTATGTTCTTCATTCCTCCCCCCCCCCCCCCCCATCTGTCTCCCTCCATGTCTGCATTCTCCCCCATTCACCCTACCTGTCTCCCTCCATGTCTGCATTCTCCCCCCATTCACCCTACCTGTCTCCCTCCACGTCTCCATTTTCCCCTCACCTGTCCTGCCTCCATATCTCCATTCTACCGCCACCGTTCCCCCTCCATGTCTCTATCCCCCACCCACTTCCCCTCCATGTCGCCATTTCTCCCGCCACCTGTCTCCCTCCATGTCTCTATCCCCCACCCACCTGTCTCCCTCCATGTCCCATTCTCCCCACCTGTCTCCCTCCATGTCTCCATTCTCCCACCCACCTGTCTCCCTCCATGTCCTATTACCCCCCACCTGTCTCCCTCCATGTCTCTATCCCCCCCACTTGTCTCCCTCCATGTCTCTATCCCCCCACTGGTCTCCTCCATGTCTCCATTTGTCTCCTCCATGTCTCTTCCCCCCACCTGTCTCCCTCCATGTCTCCACCCCCCCCCCACCTGTCTCCCTCCATGTCTCCATTCTCCCCTCCCCACCTGTCTCCCTCCATGTCTGCATTCCCCCCCCCCCCCCCTGTCTCCCTCCATGTCTCCATTCTCCCCCAGAGAATGTAAATATCTATGTTCAAGACCACCCATCTTATTTTGCAATAAAACCCCCCTTTTCACATACAAATCACGTCCATCTCATGTCAGTTTTGGCCAAAATCAACACCTGTTTTACACTAAAATTAACATGCAAAACCGCCAAAATCGACGTATTCAGTACATTAAAAATGGGGGCTTGCGTGCAAGATAAGATAGGGTGATCGTGAACATAGATATTTACATTCTCTCCAATAAAATCATTATAAAAAAGTGCAAAACTCTTCGCATCTGGCCACATTACTGATCACCCCTGGGTCTAACTTGAGACCCTATGGCGCCCTAGGGCCCCAAGCCAGATCCAGAGGATCACAGATAATGTGGCCAGATGCGAAGAGATTTGGGAATATGCCTCTAATAGTAGTATTTCTTATACTTGGTTGCCTACTTTCAGTTTGTCTAATTTGGGGCAATTCTCTCTCTCACCCCCTTTTCAGTGGCTCTTCCTAGGACACACAAAACACAATATAACTTCTGATTCTTGCACAAAAACAAGAGAAATAAGATGGGCGAGCTTGAACAAACATATTTACATTCTCTCCAGGGACATAAAATCTAATGGCTTACAGTACGCCCGTCTACTTCCAGCGCTATTAACGTCCGCAGGACTGAGCCCTTACTACTTTTCTAATATGATCTTCTACCTCAAGCACTATTAATAAATCAGAACAATCAACTGGCTTTCCGTCTTGATTAGCTATTTTTACATCCAATGAATTTATAGTCCCCTCAATTAATTCTTTAAATTGGCTGTTTCCGTCAAAACTATATAACTGATAATCGCAAAAGCCCGCCTTAATTGATGGCAGCCATTTTTAAATCTAAAATAAATTAAAAAAATAATTGTAAATGTAAATTCAGCTGTTATTCATAGTCTTTTCTAATCGCAAAACCCTATCTTAATTAAAGCGAATAGCTACTCCTTCAGGGTTGGTAGAAACAGTCAGATTAACATCTTCAGGAGCCATATTATCAACTAAAATGGCAAACAACTTTATAACTGGTTGGGGCCAAGAATCTGGTATTTTACTGATGGCTTCCGCTACACTTTCCCGCATATCTATGCGCTCAAAAAGATCAGTAATTAATTCTTCAAACCTGTCCTGTAACTCTTCTCTATCAGCCCCCCGCCTCCTCTCCTCCTCCCAAATTCTACATATGTTACTAAGTTCTGTAACTACTTCAGGCTTCATTTTTAAACTCAAATAAAAACAACAATTAAAAATTAAGTTAGCTGCGGCATCTCTCTCTCCCCCTGTCTCTCCCTCATTCACTCCCTCATCTCTCTCTCTCTCTGTCTCTCTGTCTATATCTCTGTTTCTCTTTCTCTCGCATGCACACACACACACACACACACACACACACACACACACACACAACACACACACACACACACACACACCACACACACACAACACTCGCCCCGCACACATGTCAAGGGAAACAAATCCGTAGACGTTTTGTAACTTGAAAATAGGATTTGTTTCCCGTGTATCTAGGAGCGACGAGTAACGTTCTCATCAAGACGAAGGGAGTCTCCGGCTTAACGATAGTTATTCAGAACCACACACACGTCCGGCCAACCTGATCACTCAAACACACACACAAACGCACACGCACACATGCACGCACACACACACGGTCTGTAACACGGCCTATTGATCGTTTAGCAGCTGAGGTCTATTTTAAGCTCTGGGTTTCCCCGCTCTCTGGCAACAGTTTGTCTAGTATTGATTTCTACCTTCCTTATTAACACACGCACAAAGTAATCATTAACAATCAAAATAAGCAAAACAATGAAAATGAAAGTGATTTACTCCCTTTAATTATGCATAAAAGTAATTTCTTCCCTTGAATAAATTATCTGTTTATAGATCAGTGAGAGAGAATTGATTATTAAAATTTGCGTTTTTGTGTTTAATTTGCTAAAGCTTTTAATATGAATATTATACAAAGTAGCTACTAAAAAGTACTTTAAAACACAGTTGTTGTTTAACCTTTAAAACTATCCTGCTTGAATAAAAAACAATTTTAATAACAGTCACACTTATGCATAAACACCATAAAATTATAAAGCTTTCAGTTTGCACAGTATATATATTAATCCAAAAAGTGTAAAATTGGGAATATGCCTGCAGTGGTTTTGTGCTTGTTTGCGTGGTTCTTGAAAGTCTAAATTTGGCCCTCTGCCCTCTAGTGGCTCTTCCCATTTTCGTGTTTCGTCTAGGTCACTGGCGAGGCTATAAACGCCTGTAAACCACAATGTGTTGTCTGGGTCACTGGCGAGGCTATAAACGCCCGTAAACCACAATGTGTTGTCTGGGTCACTGGCGCGGCTATAAACGCCCGCAAACCACAATGTGTGTGTTTGTGTGTCCTAGGAAGAGCCACTGAAAAGGGGGTGAGAGAATTGCCCCAAATTAGACAAACTGAAAGTAGGCAACCAAGTATAAGAAATACTACTATTAGAGGCATATTCCCAAAACTCTTCGCATCTGGCCAGATTATCTGTGATCCTCTGGATCTGGCTTCTCCCCGCCCCCACCTGTCTTCCTCCATATCTCCATTCTCCCCCCCCACCTCCAACCCCCACCTGTCTCCCTCCATGTCTCCATTCTCCCCACCCCCACCTGTCCCCTCCATGTCTCCACCCCCCCCCCCACACTGTCTCCCTCCATGTCTCCACCCCCCCCCCACCTGTTTCCCTCCATGTCTCCACCCCCCCCCCCACTGTTTCCCTCCATGTCTCCACCCCCCCACCTGTCCCCCTCCATGTCTCCACCCCCCACCTGTCTCCCTCCATGTCTCCACCCCCCACCTGTCTCCCTCCATGTCTCCACCCCCACCTGTCTCCCTCCATGTCTCACCACCTGTCTCCATTCCACCCCCACCTGTCCCCTCCATGTCTCCACACACACCCCCCCACCTGTCCCCCTCCATGTCTCCACCATCCCCCCACCTGTCTCCCTCCATGTCTCCACCCCCCCCCCACCTGTCTCCCTCCATGTCTCCACCTCCCCACACCTGTCTCCCTCCATGTCTCCACCCCCCCCACCTGTCTTCCTCCATATCTCCATTCTCCCTCCCCCACCTCCAACCCCCACCTGTCCCCCTCCATGTCTCCACCCCCCCCCCCCACCTGTCTTCCTCCATATCTCCATTCTCCCCCCCACCCCACCCCCAACCCCCACCTGTCTCCCTCCATGTCTCCATCCCCCCCCCCCCACCTGTCTACCTCCATATCTCCATTCTCCCCCCCCCACCCCCAACCCCCACCTGTCTCCCTCCATGTCTCCATCCCCCCCACCCCCACCTGTCTCCTCCATATCTCCATTCTTCCCCCCAAACCCCCACCTGTCTCCCTCCATGTCTCCATCCCCCCCCCCCCACCTGTCTCCCTCCATATCTCCATTCTCCCCACCCCCACCCCAACCCCCACCTGTCTCCCTCCATGTCTCCATCCCCCACCTGTCTCCCTCCATATCTCCATTCTCCCCCCTCCCCCACCCCCAAACCCCACCTGTCTCCCTCCATGTCTCCATACCCGCCACCCCCCACCCCCACCTGTCTCCCTCCATGTCTCCATCCCACACGCTGTGTTCCTGCCTTTGGGAGTGAAGATTTTCAGACGCAGTGTCCATTAAGTCCTTCAAGGGCTTGTTCATGCACTGGCTGCTTATGAACACAGGTACTGAGGTGGGCGTGGGTTGCCAACACCTTCAAACTCTGCTTTTCATCACCGAAAAAGAAAACCTACCCATACAAGTGTTTCGTTTTGTTTGGTTTGGATTTGTTTTCATTTCTTTCTTTCACGAGATTAGCAATGCCTACTGTGTAGAAGACCCCATGCATCTCAGGGGAAGGCAAACATTGCTCAGCCTTGGAAATAAAAGTATCCTATGTACGAGTGTTGTCGCTCAGTGGAGGGCGAGGCAGCTGAAGAAGGCTCTGAATAGCGTGGGAACTCGTCAAAATCTGCCGCCTCCCCGTCCTGATCCACTGCGGAACTGGAACGAACCTCTCTACGTTTTACTCCGCTCTTCACTGGCTACCCAGTGACTGAAATAGAATCGGATACAACCATTAAAACTTTTCAGACTTGATTTTGTTTCTAGGATCGCCTTCGCGCTTTTCTCTCTCTCTCTCTCTCTCTCTCTCTCTCTCTTTTCTCTCTCTCTCTCTCTCTCTCTCTCTCTCTCCTCTCTCTCTCTCTCTCTCTCTCAATAGCAGTTAGCAGTGCGCGCGCGCGTGTGTGTAAGGGGTGTGTGTGTGTGCGCGTTGTGTGTGTGAATGTGTCTGCGTGTAGTGTGTTTATAAATGTATGTGTGTGTGTGTTTGTGTGCGCGCGCGCACGCGTGCTTGCGTGCGTGCGTGCGTGTGTGTGTGAGAGAGAGAGAGGAGAAGTAGGAGGGGAAGGGGAAGGGAGAGAGGGGAAGTAGAAGGAGGGGAAGGGGAAGGGAGAGAGGGGATGTAGAAGAAGGTGAAGGGGAAGGGAGAGAGGGAAGTGGAAGGGTGAGAGGTGAAGGGGAAGGGAGAGAAGGGAAGTAGAAGGAGGGGTAGGGGAAGGGAGAGAGGGGAAGGGGAAGGGAGAGAGGGGGAAGGGTGAGAGGATAAGTGGAATGGTGAGAGGGAAGGGGAAGGGTGAGAGGGGAAGGGGAAGGGAGAGAGGGAAAGTGGAAGAGTGACAGTGGAAGGCAGAGATGATAAGTTGAAGGGGGATAGGAAGTGGAAGGGAGAGAGGGGAAGGGGAAGGGAGGGGAAGTGGAAGAGTGACAGTGGAAGTGGAAGGCAGAGATGATAAGTTGAAGGGAGAGAGAGGAGGTGGAAGGGAGAGAGGGGAAGTGGAAGGGAGAGAGGGGAAGTGGAAGGTGGTGAAATGGAAGGGAGAAAGGGGAGGTAGAAGGAGGGGAAGGGGAAGGGAGAGAGGGGACGTGGAAGGGTGAGAGAAGAAGTGGAAGGGAGAGAGAGAAGTGGAAGGGGGAGAGGTGAAGTGGAAGGAAGACAGGTGAAGTGGAAGGAAGACAGGTGAAGTGGAAGGAAGACAGGTGAAGTGGAAGGAAGAAGGTGAAGTGGAAGGAAGAGGAGGGAAGTGGAAGGGAGGAAGGGGAAATGGTAGGGAGAGAGGAGAAGTGGAAGGGACCGAGGGGAAGTGGAAGAGAGAGAGGGGAAGTGGAAGGGAGAGAGGGACAGTGGAAGGGAGAGAGGGACAGTGGAAGGGAGAGGGGACAGTGGAAGGGAGAGAGGGACAGTGGAAGGGAGAGAGGAGAAGTGGAAGGGACCGAGGGGAAGTGGAAGAGAGAGAGGGGAAGTGGAAGGGAGAGAGGAACAGTGGAAGGGAGAGAGGGGAAGTGGAAGGGAGAGAGGGACAGTGGAAGGGAGAGAGGGGAAGTGGAAGAGAGAAAGGGGAAGTGGAAGAGAGAAAGGGAAGTGGAAAGGAGAGAGGGGAAGTGGAAGGGAGAGAGGGGAAGTGGAGGGGAGAGAGGGGAAGTGGAAGGGAGAGAGGTGATTGGAAGGGACAGAGGGAAGTGGAAGGGAGATAAGGAAAGTGGAATTGAGAGAAGGGAAGTGGAAGGGAGAGAGGGGAAGTGGAAGGGTGAGACGGGAAGTGGAAGGGAGAGAGGGGATTGGAAGAGAGAGAGAGAGGGAAAGTGGAAGGGAGAGAAGGGAAGTGGAAGGGAGAGATGGGAAGTGGAAGGGAGAGAGTGGAAGTGGAATGGTGAGAGGGGAAGTCGAAGGGAGAGAGGGTAAGTGGAAAGGGAGAGAGGGGAAGTGGAAGTGAGAAAAGGCTAATGGAAGGCAGAAATGGAAAGTGGAAGGGAGAGAGGGGAAGTGGAGAGGGAGAGATGGGAAGTGGAAGGGAGAGATGGGAAGTGGAAGGGAGAGGGGGGAAGTGGAAAGGAGAGAGGGGGAAGTGGAAGGGAGAGAGTGGAAGTGGAAGGGAGGAGGGGGAAGTGAAGGGAGAGAGGTGAGTGTAAGGAGAGAGGGGAAGTTGAAGGGAGAGAGGGAAATTGGAATTGAGAGAAATGAAGTGAAAGGGAGACAGGGGAAGTGTAAGGGAGAGAGGGGAAGGGGAAAGGGGAGAAAGGGGAGGTGAGAGGGAGAGAGGGAAAAGGGAAAGGGAGAGAGCAGAGGGAAAGTGAAAGGGAGAGAGGGGAAGTGGAAGGGAGAGAGGGGAAGTGGAAGGAGGGGGAGTGGATGGGAGAGAGGTGAAGTGGAAGGGAGAGAGGGAAATGGAATGAGAAGAAGGGAAGTGGAAGGGAGAGAAAGGAAGTGAGGGGAGAGAGGGGAAGGGGAAATGGAGAGAGGGGAAGTGGAAGGGAAAGAGGGTAAGTGGAAGGAGAGAGAGGGAAGTGGAAGAGAGAGAGGGGGAGTGGAAGGGAGAGAGGGGAGGTGGAAGGGAGAGAAGGGAAGTGGAAGGGAGAGAGGGTAAGTGGAAGAGAGAGAGGGGAAGTGGAAGGGAGAGAGGGGAAGTGGAAGGGAGAGAGGGGAAGTGGAAGAGAGAGAGGGGAAGTGGAAGGGAGTGAAGGAGAGAGGGGGAAGTGGAAGGAGAGAGGGGAAGTGGAAGAGAGAGAGGGGAAGTGGAAGGGAGAGAGGGGAAGTGGAAGAGAGAGAGAGGGGAAGTGGAAGGGAGAGAGGGTAAGTGGAAGGGAGAGAGGGGAAGTGGAAGGGAGAGAGGGGAAGTGGAAGAGAGAGAGGGGAAGTGGAAGGGAGAGAGGGGAAGTGGAAGAGAGAGAGGGGAAGTGGAAGAGAGAGAGGGGAAGTGGCCGCTAATGACGAACGAACGTCAGAGCACAGCACCAGCTGACCCACACTAGCGTTGGGTGGTGAGGCTGGCACACATTAGAACCCGTGGATTGTTTCTTGCCTTCCACTGAGTGTTCACCGGGACGTGGGGAATGTCTATACTATAAAGGGCTGTGAAGGTGTGAAAAACAGCGGGGACAAATACTGGGTGGAAAGGGAAAAGGAGGGAGCAGACGGGTTGGGATGGGAGGGCGGGGGGGCTGTGTGTGTGTGGGGGGGGGGGGGCGTGGTGGGAGGGGAGGGGCGCAAGTGGAAATGTTCAATCGTTTCTTTTGTGCGGTGATCTTGTATGTTTTGGTACGCGCTTGAAGCCATTTCCCTGTTGTTGTTCTTTCTTCTGTATGCCCTCCAAAAATAGATGAACACAATGTTTAGAGAAGAGGAGCTCCCGGCAAAATCCCCGTCCAAACACCGAAAGTTTTGAACAGTAAAATCGCCCGAAATGTCAACGGAAATATATGTCCGTTCAGGGGGACATTAAAGAAAATGTGTTTGCCTTTCTTGTAAAGTCTGTACTGCATGGTCAATAGAAAGACACCACTCGGACAGTCCTGACCTAGTCCTGATAAATGGTCACACTACGCTTCCTACTATGCCGTCAACACCTCAGTGTAGTTTCCTTTAGGAGCACAACATGAGCCTGGCCGACCAGTTCAACGTGTTCGACCCTCTGTGGCTTGACCACTTTTCCATGAGTGTTCTTCATGCACTGAAATCTCTGACAGAGATCATCTCGAAAGAAAATGACGCTCCATTAAAAAAAAACAAAAAAACTTTGCTACATCCATAAAAACGTCATCAGCACCATTTAAGACGTCGTCAGTACCGTTAAAACGTCATCGGCTTCTAAAAAACGTCATCAGCATTGCAAAAACATCATTGTCATCGTAAAAACGTATTGTGCCCGTAAAAACGTCATCAGCGTCGTAACAACGCCATTGGCATCCAAAAAATGTCATCGGCATTGCAAAAACGTCATCTGTGTCCGTAAAAACGTCATCGGTGCCCGTAAAAAGTCATTGGCACGTCACACGTCACCGGCACCGTAAAAGCGTCAACACCGTAAACACGTCATCAGCACCGTAAAACAGTCATCGGGACCGTAGAAACCTCATCTGCACCGTACAAACAACGTCATCGGTGCCCGAATAAACATCATCGGTGCCTGTAAAAAACGTCATCGGTGCCTGTAAAAACGTTGTCGGCACCATAAGGAACGTCATCGGTACCGTAAGAAACGTCATCGGTGCCCGTAAAAACGTCATCGGTCCCGTAAAAACGTCATTGATGCCCGTAAAAACGTCTTCGAAACGTCATTGATGCCCGTAAAAACGTCATCGGTGCCAGTAAAAACGTCATCGGCATCGTAAAAACGTCTTCGATCCTGTAAAAACGTCATCGGTGCCCGTAAAAACGTCATCGGTGCCCGTAAAAGCGTCATCGGCATCGTAAAAACGTCTGCGACCCTGTAAAAACGTCATCGGTGCCCGTAAAAACGTCATCGGCGCCCGTAAAAACGTCATCGGCATCCTAAAAACGTCTTCGACCTGTAAAAACGTCATTGGTGCCCGTGAAAACGTCATAGGCATCATAAAAGCGTCGTAGGCACCGTAGAAACATCATCGGTACCGTAAAAACGACATCAGTATCGTAAAAATGACATCAGGACCGTAATAAACGTCATCGGCACCGTAAAAATCGTCATCGGCACCGTGAAAAACGTCATCGGCACCGTAACAAACGTCATCGGCACCGTAACAAACGTCCTCGGCACCGTAATAAACTTCATCGGCACCGTAAAAAACGTCATTGCACCGTGAAAAACGTCATCGGCACCGTAAAAAACGTCATCGGCACCGTGACAAACGTCATCGGCACCGTGTAAAAACGTCATCGGCAAGAACTGTGACAGGGTGCAGATAAAGCAGCATAAGTCTTGCTCACCCTTCCTTCCCACCTCCATCCCGGTCCATTTCCTCGCATTCTTATCCCCCCACACACACACCCTTACACACACACACACACACACACACACACACACACACACACACACACACACACACACACACACACACACACACACCGCACCACACCACGAGCGCGTGCACACACACACACACATACACATACACACACATGGAGAGAGAGACAGAGACAGAGTGACAAAGAAACACAAACAGAAAATGGGGGGGGGAGACATAGAACAGAGAGAGAGAGAGGAGAGAGAGGAGAGAGGAGAGAAGAAGAGAGAGAGAGAGAGAGAGAGAGCAGAGAAGAGAGAGAGATAAAGTCACGGAGAAACAGAGAGAGACCAACATGCATACATACGGTTCAAAGTCTTCCCACATTCGGGGCTACTGAAAGGGCCCAACCAACTATACCTGCAGATGGTAAAGACTTTTCCTGAACACACACACACACACACACACACACACTCACATCACATACACGCGCCCGCAGCAAAAACATACAAAGAAAGAGAGAGGGGTAGGAGGTGAATGACAGACGGACAGAGAACTTACCACAGACAGAGAGAGAACTTACCACAGGTAGGGCCCCTGAAAAACCCAAGGCATTCTCACTCACAGCTTGTGGTGTTGAGTCGTCCTAGATTGCTACACCTTCTTGCCGCCACAGGTGTCTGTCATCAAACACACAGCACGCACGCCACACCACACACACACACACACACACACACACACACACACACACACACACACACACCCCACAACACACACATGCAGAGAGAGAGAGAGAGAGAGAGAGAGAGAGAGAGAGAGAGAGAGAGAGAGAGAGCGTGGCGCGCTGTCACACAGAGATTGAAAGGGGCGGAGTGGGGGTGGGGAGGGGAGCGAGAAAATGGCAGAGAAAAAGGAAAATGGGGGCCTCTGAAATGCCCTGGCAATCATAGTCGCAGGTCGTAGCGTTGTTTTCTGAGCTCCTCACTTTGCTTGCCGCCACATATGTCTGCCATCACACACACACACACACACACACACACACACACACACACACACACACACACACACACACACACACACACACACATGCACGCACACACGCACGCGCGCACACACACATACACACACACACACACACACACACACACACACACACACACACACACACATCTCTCTTTTGGTTGACGAGATCAGCTCACTTTTTAAAACTCCTCATATCCACCATTCACCCTTTCCTTTATTTCTCCAGCCTCTCCCCTCTCCGCCTCTGGAGTGTTCTATCTGTCTTATTCTAGCATACATTTTCCGTCTCATACTGAGCGCGATCAAGGTGCAACTGTTGTGTGTTTCTTTGATCACCCTCGCCTGAAACGTCTGGTGAAGACAATCATATTGGTCAAATTTCATCTGTCTGTTTCGCAGTGTGTATCTGTGTATCCTATGGGCAGGAGCCAAGATGAGAGACACTGGTGAGATAATTGTGTATGAAGCTTCAGCAAAGCAGGTACCAAGATTGGTGGGATAATTGTGTATGAAGCTGCGGCAAAGTAGGTACCAAGGTTGGTGGGATAATTGTGTATGAAGCTGCGGCAAAGTAGGTACCAAAACAAAACCAAAAAACAATGAATAGAGTACACACATCAACAATGAACAGCAGGATTTCTTGCGATGAAATCAGACACGATGAGTTCAGAACTCAGTGTCACAGGTCAAGTCGTTGAGGTGGGCGAAACTTCACGTCCAGAGCGTGTTCGGTAAGTAGTGTCACGGTGACGATCTGGCGTCAATTGTTGATGAGGGTGCTCAGGTAAGTTTGACGTCCCTCTAGGTGCCTCTGGCGCTGAATCGACTTCAGGTACAGCTGACAGTTCTGGTAGAGCTGGAGGTCCATCGTTTGCTCTCAGCGTTGAACGGTGTAAATGTCGTCTGTTGCGTCGATACACACCTCCTTCAGACTGGACTAGATAGGATCTTGGCGATGCATGGTGTTCTACCACCACAGCTGGTTTCCATTTCTTGGTGCCTGGGAGTGGAGCCATGCGAACTTGATCCCCAGGGCGAAGAGTAGAATGTTCTGAAGTAGTGTGTTTGTCATGGTAGAATTTCTGCTTGGTCTTTTCAATCCTCATGCGCTGCTTGATGTCTTTGCTGTCGTATGCAGGGGTAAGGATACTTCTGGGGGTTGGAAGTTTGTTCCTTGGTCGCCGTCCCATCAAGAGCTGTGCAGGAGAAAGATTGATGCCATCCAATGGTGTGGTTCTATAATCCAGCAATGCTAGGTATTTGTCTTCATTCTTTGCCCACAGTCGCTTGACAGTTTGAACTGCTCGTTCAGCTTCCCCGTTGGAACTTTGAAAGTGAGGGCTGGATGTTTTGTGACAGATTCCATAGCTTTTGCAGAAGTTTGAAAACTGTTGACTGGTGAACTGTGTCCCACAGTCACTTCTCAAGGTGGATGGAATCCCGTGACGGCCAAATTGATTTTTTAGCTTCTCAGTCACTGATTCAGTGCTCATGCTCTTGAGTTCATCTACTTCAATGAATTTTGAGAAGTAATCCACCGTCACAAGGTAGTTTCTGCCTTGAAAATCAAAGATGTCAGTTCCAACTTGTGCGTATGGGAGATCTGGAACAGGAGTAGGCAGTAGTGGTTCAGCGGGAGGTTTCCTTTTGTAGTCTGCACACTTGCTGCAGTTCTTGATTTTGTCTTCAATTTCCGAGTTCATTGATGGCCAGTACATCACTTCACGTGCTCGCTGTTTGCATTTCGTGATACCCAAGTGGGATTCATGGACAAGAGTCAGCATTCGTTTCCTCAGACTGGGTGGTATGACAATTCTGGATCCTTTGAAGACGATGCCATCAGAGACGGCTAGTTCGTCTCTCGAGTCCCAAAAACTGTCGAATTTCTATGGGCACATCATTTCTTCTGTCTGGCCAACCATCATAAATCAAAGTTTGTAACTGCCTAAGTTCTTGTTGTGAGCATTCCTGAAGTTGTTCATACATTTCTTTTGCAATAGGTGCATATGAGTTCTCTGTATCTATGTATGCTATTTCAGCAATCTCTCCAGGGAGATATGCACGTGAGAGAGTGTCTGGAAGCTGCATCTGGCTGCCTTTTCGGTACTTCACTTGCAGAGTGTACCACTGTACATGAAGTAGCATGCGCTGTAATCGCATTGGTGCGGCAAAGTAGGTACCAAGATTGGTGGGATAAGTATGTATGAAGGTGCGGCAAAGTAGGTACCAAGATTGGTGGGATAAGTATGTATGAAGCTGCGGCAAAGTAAGGTACCAAGATTGGTGGGATAAGTATGTATGAAGGTGCGGCAAAGTAGGTACAAAGGTTGGTGGGATAAGTATGTATGAAGGTGCGGCAAAGTAGGTACCAAAGTTGGTGGGATAAGTATGTATGAAGGTGCGGCAAAGTAGGTACCAAGGTTGGTGGGATAAGTATGTATGAAGGTGCGGCAAAGTAGGTACCAGATTGGTGGGATAAGTATGTATGAAGGTGCGGCAAAGTAGGTACCAAGATTGATGGGATAAGTATGTATGAAGCTGCGGCAAAGTAGGTACCAAGATTAGTGGGATAAGTATGTATGAAGGTGCGGCAAAGTAGGTACCAAGATTGGTGGGATAAGTATGTATGAAGGTGCGGCAAAGTAGGTACAAGATTGGTGGGATAAGTATGTATGAAGGTGCGGCAAAGTAGGTACCAAGATTGGTGGGATAAGTATGTATGAAGGTGCGGCAAAGTAGGTACATGATTGGTGGGATAAGTATGTATGAAGGGGCGGCAAAGTAGGTACCAAGATTGGTGGGGATAAGTATGTATGAAGGTGCGGCAAAGTAGGTACCAAGATTGGTGGGATAAGTATGTATGAAGGGGCGGACAAGTAGGTACCAAGATTGGTGGGATAAGTATGTATGAAGGTGCGGCAAAGTAGGTACCAAGGTTGGTGGGATAAGTATGTATGAAGCTGCGGCAAAGTAGGTACCAAGATTGGTGGGATAAGTATGTATGAAGGTGCGGCAAAGTAGGTACCAAGATTGGTGGGATAATTGTGTATGAAGGTGCGGCAAAGTAGGTACCAAGATTGGTGGGATAAGTATGTATGAAGGTGCGGCAAAGTAGGTACCAAGGTTGGTGGGATAATTGTGTATGAAGGTGCGGCAAAGTAGGTACCAAGATTGGTGGGATAAGTATGTATGAAGGTGCCGCCAAAGTAGGTACCAAGATTGGTGGGATAATTGTGTATGAAGGTGCGGCAAAGTAGGTACCAAGGTTGGTGGAAATAAGTATGTATGAAGGTGCGGCAAAGTAGGTACCAAGATTGGTGGGATAAGTATGTATGAAGGTGCGGCAAAGTAGGTACCAAGATTGGTGGGATAAAGTATGTATGAAGGTGCGGCAAAGTAGGTACCAAGATTGGTGGGATAAGTATGTATGAAGGTGCGGCAAAGTAGGTACCAAGATTGGTGGGATAAGTATGTATGAAGCTGCGGCAAAGTAGGTACAAGATTGGTGGGATAAGTATGTATGAAGGTGCGGCAAAGTAGGTACCAAGGTTGGTGGGATAATTGTGTATGAAGGTGCGGCAAAGTAGGTACCAAGGTTGGTGGGATAATTGTGTATGAAGGTGCGGCAAAGTAGGTAAGAAGACTGGTGGGATAATTGTGCTGTAAACTACCTTGTTAGCGCCCCTCCTCCCCCCCCCTCTTTGCACAAAATTTTCCTTCAAGTCAGGGCTGGGCGTTAACTAGGTACTACCCCCTCTGCAGAAGACCAATTGCCTGATTTCTGGGATGGGCATTTGCAGCTAATTGAAGAAAAGAAAAGATTACAATTCAAAAAGCTTAAATTCTTTCTCTCCACACACACACACACACACTCTAACACACACACACCCTCCTACCACCACTCTCTCTCTCTCTCTCTCTCTCTCTCTCTCTCTCTCTCTCTCTCTCTCTCTCTCTCTCTCTCTCTCTCTCTCTCTCTCTCTGTCTTCTCTTACACACAGTCACCACTTTGAGCCTTTGTTTCTTATTGAAACCGTTTCAAAGATCATACCAAATAGCAAAAAAAAAAAATCGTTGTGGGGGAATACAAAATTTCAAACACCAGAGAAAATGTCTGCATCAGATCGAAAGGAAAATTCAACTTCTGGCAAACTGCAAATGAGGCAGGTCGACGCTGGCTTCTTTAGTCGTCTTCCTCCAGTCCAACAAAGTCAACTTCCTCTTCCTCCCCACCATCAGAAGACTCATCTGCCTCTGCCTCCCTGTCTTCTCCATCCCCGCCGTCACCTCTGTGGGGCAGATTGGCCTGGATGTGTTCTGGGAACCATTCCAGTGTCTGGTCATCCTGAGACCCATCCAGTGCGTTGGAGATGGCACATCGGAGAAATGATGTGCTAATGGTATCCTGACCCACTCTGCCCATGCCTGGCCACCCAAGTGACGACGTCATGCCGTGATGGCTGCCGTAGGTTTCCGGCTGCTGTCAGGAGCCTGCGCTGAGTCATCCACTGCACCCAGCAATCACGAAGTGCATCCTGAATGGCTTTGACTATGCTAACGTCCGTGGGTTGGGCGAGAGCGGTGCAGCCTCCAGGAACAAACACGAGGTCAACGTCCGGGCAGCCATGGTAGCCCGCACCTCAGCCGTCTGTGTACAGTGTAATGATCCAGTACCAGCAGATGACGTTGGTCTGAGTGACTTAGAACCCTTCAATCCACAAAAACAGTGACTCCGGGGTAATCCACCCATTTCTTGTTGCTGTCACAGGCACATTCTCTGGCACCTGGAGCTGGAGGAGGACTCGGTTAGGGATTTGCCCATTTCTCTCACGAAAGACATCAAAGGCTGGAAACTCTGTTCCATCTGCTGCCACCAGCAAAGCTACGGTGAATCCCGTTTTTCAGCCTCCGTTGTCTTTGTCCGTACCACTTTGGCCCTTTTCATGTGGTTGGTGTGGCTGGGCAACATGTCGAACTGACCATGGTCTGGTCCATGTTGAGGATATGCAGCAAAGGATACAAATGACGATGCCTCAGCCGAAACACACTGCGACGAAATTCTAACAACTGTTCCTAAAATCGCCAGGACCTTTTGGTTGGTGCAAGTGCCTTGCCGGGTGGAGATTCCATGCCGTTTTTTCCAGTGCTTCGCCCACATGGGTGAAGCGAGGAATCCTTCCAGTCTTTGAGCGCCCGCCAATTCCATGGCCTTTCGTAGTAAGTCCTTGTTTCTCACAACTCCCCCCTCAGCTCGTTCTTGATTAAGATAATCGAGGACACCTTGATCAACTTCTTCAGAGTGAACTTCTCGCCCGTGGTGCAGTCTTCGTTTCTTTTTCTCTGTTCCTGTTTGATGCTGCATCAGGTGATCTCGACTTTCTCTCCATTCTCGAATCCATTTTCTGTCAACCCCAAATTCTTCGGCAGTTTGGGAAACATTCCCTCCTGCGAAATGATTTTAAAGAAAATCCAAGGCTGCAAGCTTGAACTCAACAGCATAGGATTTGCTTCGTGGCATTATGAGTTTCCTATCACACAGCCAAGACAGAAGCCCGTTTAGGAAACGGAATGAATTTTCACTGTGAAATAAAAACCGTTATCTAGAGAGTTTTTCGTCACAAGACGTCAAATGAAACTGTTTACATCACATTTAGGCCGACATAACCTCCCTTTTCCCCCCAACCTATAGCATCCGTTTTAAAAAAACGGAAGGAAATAAAATTGCCAACAGCAAGATTGGAAAGTGGGGGATGGGCGTTAACAAGGTAGTATACCCTTTGCACATTATTGAACAAAAAGTGAGGGGGTGGCCGCTTACTAGATACTGGGCGCTAACAAGGTAGTTTACAGTGTATGAAGCAGCGGCAAAGTAGGTACCAAGATTGGTGGAATAATTGTGTATGAAGCTGCGGCAAAGTAGGAACAAAGATTGGTGGGATAATTATGTATGAAGCTAGCTGCGGCAAAGTAGGTACCAAAATTGGTGGGATAATTGTGTATGAAGCTGCGGCAAAGTAGGTACAGAGATTGGAAGGATAATTGTGTATGAAGCTGCGGCAAAGTAGGCACAAAGATTGGTGGGATAATTATGTATGAAGCTAGCTGCGGCAAAGTAGGTACCAAGATTGGTGGGATAATTGTGTATGAAGCTGCGGCAAAGTAGGTACAGAGATGGGAAGGATAATTGTGTATGAAGCTGCGGCAAAGTAGGTACAAAGACTGCTGGGATAATTAATATGAAGCTAGCTGCGGCAAAGTAGGTACAAAGATTGGTGGGCTGGGGATAATTGTGTATGAAGGTGCGGGAAGTAGGTACAAAGATTGGAAGGATAATTCTATATGAAGCTGCGGCAAAGTAGGTACCCAAAATAGGTGGGATTATTATATATGACGCTGTGGCAAAGTAGGTACAAAGATTGGTGGGCTGGGGATAATTGTGTATGAAGGTGCGCAAAGTAGGTACAAGATTGGTAGGGTAATTGTGTATGAAGGTACGGCAAAGTGGGTACAAAGATCGGTGGGATAATTGTGTATGAAGGTGTGACAAAGTAGATACAAAGATTGATGAGGTAATTGCGTTATGAAGCTAGCTGCGGCAAAGTAGGTAAACAGATTAGTGGATTAATTGTGTATGAAGCTGCTGCAAAGTAGGTACCAAGATTGGTGGGATAATTGTGTGTAAAGGTGCGGCAGAGTAGGTACAAAGATTGGTGGGATAACTGTGTATGAAGGTGCGGCAAAGTAGGTACGGAGATTGGTGGATTAATTGTGTAAGTAGCTGCAGCAACGTAGGTACAAGGATCGGTGGGATAATTGTGTATGAAGGTGCGGCAAAGTAGGTGCAAAGATTGGTGGGATACTTGTGCATGAAGCTGCGACAAAGTAGGTACAAGAATTGGTGGGATATTATGTATGGAGGTGATGCAACGTGGGTACAAAGATTGGTGGGATAATTGTATATGAAGCTGCGGCAAAGTAGGTACAAAGATTGGTGGGATAATTGTGTATCAAGCTGCGGTAAAGCAGGTACCAGGATTGATGTGATAATTATGTATGAAGATGCAGCAAAAGTAGGTATGAAGACTGAAAGAATAATTGTGTATGAAGCTGCAGCCAAGTAGGTACAAAGATTGGTGGGATAATTGTGTATGAAGCTGCGGCAAAGTAGGTACAAAGATTGGTGGGATAATTCAATACGAAGGTGCGACAAAGTAGGTACAAAGATTGGTGGGCGGGGATAATTGTGTATGAAGGTTCGGCAAAGTAGGTACAACGATTGGTGGGATAATTATGTACGAAGCTGCGGCAAAGTAGGTACGAAGACTGGTGGGATAATTATGTATGACGCTGCCGCAACATAGGTACACAGATTGGTGGGATAATTATGTATGAAGCTGCGGCAAAGTAGGTACAAAGATTGGTGGGAAAATTGTGTATGAAGGTGCGGCAAAGTAGGTACAAAGATCGGTGGGATAATTGTGCATGAAGGTGCGGCAAAGTAGGTATAAAGATCGGTGGGATAATTGTGTATGAAGCTGCGGCAAAGTAGGCACCAAGATTGGTGGGGTAATTGTGTATGAAGGTTGTGACAAAGTAGATACAAAGATTGGTGGGTAATTGCGTATGAAGCTAGCTTCGGCAAAGTAGGTAAACAGATTAGTGGATTAATTGTGTAGGGAAGCTGCAGCAAAGTAGGTACAAGGATGGTGGGATAATTGTGTATGAAGGTGCGACAAAGTAGGTACAAGGATTGGTGGATAAATGTGTATGAAGGTTCGGCAAGTAGGTACAAAGATTGGTGGGATAATTGTGTATGAAGTGCGACAAAGTAGGTACAAGGATTGGTGGGATAATTGTGTATGAAGGTCGTGCTGAGCGACGGTGGAGAATACTCGCCTTGTGGTTCACCAGCAGATATTTGCAGCTGACAGATGCAAGCAGGACAGTGTCTTGAAGATGCCAAGCAATCTTATTATGGTGACAAAATTTAATTCATGTACTTCGTCAAAACAACTGTTTTCACTGTCAAATACTTACTTGGCAAAAAAAAAAACATTATCATTTCCTTGCAATATACCGGCTTCAGATCTCCCACAGCAATTCAGTGATTTCTTTTCCGAGAAGATAAAGCGTATTAGAGACAATCTTGACTCTGATTCATGCTGGTCTGCTCTTTTTGATTTGTATGATGGACCTTTGTTTTCCTGTTTTGAACCTGTTAGTGAAAAGCAGATTTTTGATTTGATTGCTCATTCTCCTGGTAAAAGTTGTATCCTTGACTCTATCCCCACTCCCCTCATGAAACAGTGTGCCTCACATCTGGTGCCGTTGATTACGTCCATTGTGAACAAATCTCTCGATCTGGTTGTGTCCCTCCACAGTTCAAACATGCTGTTGTCACACCTTGTTGAAGAAAAATGGTCTTGACGCAAATGATATGAAGAATTTTAGACCAGTATCAAATCTTCCATTTCTTTCTTAAAATTTTGAAGCAGCTCCAATCCCATTTGTCAGATAATGGTCTCCTGGAAGTGTGTCAGTCCGCTTATAGGAAAACCACAGCACAGAGACTGCAGTTCTGAGTGTCTTAGACTGCCTGCTTTGTAAATCAGACGATAAACTGGTCTTCCTTCTTGCATTGCTTGACCTCAGTACTGCTTTTGATACTCTTGACCACTCTATCCTACTCAAGAGACTCAAGGTTACTTTTGGATTTGACTATATGGTTCTCAAATGGTTCACATCATACCTTTCTGACGGGAAACACAGACGGTAATCGTTAATGGTGCTGAATCATCCCTTCTCCTCTTCTGTATGGTGTTCCCCAGGGCTCTGTCCTTTGACCAGTTCTTTTTACCCTTTATTCTCAGCCCTTATCTGACGTTATTTCTGCCCATGGCTGTGACTTCCACAAATTCGCAGATGACACTGAACTCTCTAAGAGCGCAACCACCAGCGATTTTCAAGGTGCTGAATCAGATATTACCGCATGTTTTAGGGACGTAAAAGTCGGGAAATGACCAGCAACAAACTCAAGCTGAATAGTGACAAAACCGAGATCATGGTGTTGGTACCTCATCTCGTGTCAAGATGGTTAAAGCTGAGTCGGCAGTAATTGATGGTGTTGTTTTACCATTCAAAGAGTCAGTGAAATATTTAGGTGTCAGCATTGATCAAACGCTCTCTATGCAGAACCAAATATCGAATGTTTGTCGTGCATGCTTCTTGGAACTGCGACGTATTGCTTCTACCCGGTCTTCCCTCTCCACACAGGCAACAATCAGACTCATCACCGCCATGGTAATGTCCCGAGTAGACTACTGTAACTCTGTGTTAGCAGGACTTCTTCAGAACAGCTTGCACGATTACAAAGGGTGGGAGAACTGTGCAGCTCGGCTTGTGCTCAAAAAGCGTAAAAAACGAGCATATTACACCTTTGTTGCGTGAAACTCCACTGGCTTCCATCAAATATCGATGGCAGTTCAAAATTGCAGTCTTTGCCTATCGTTACTTTGATGGGACACTCCCACAGTATCTTTCTGCTTCTCTGTCCACCTATCAAACTTCTCGGTCTCTTCGATCATCTTCTCAAAAACTTCTGAAAATTCCTTTGGCGCTCGTTGAAGACAGTCGGTGAGAGAGCATTTAGCTTTAGTGCGCCACTCTTTGGAATTCTCTTCCTGACAGCTTACGTGACCTGCCTACATTATCTAAATTCAAGTCAGAGTTTAAAACATACTTCTTTAGGAAAGCCTTCTTCAACCATTAATTGCTGTGTCTATTATTCTGACTTGACTTTATATGTACTGCATGCAAAACTGTATTGTTTACGCTTGAACCGATGAACTTGATAAGTGCGCCTGTATCAGTAGGTGTGTGTGTGGTGTGTGTGTGTGTGTGTGTGTGTGTGTGTGTGTGTGTGTGTGTGTGTGTGTGGGTTTAGCGCATGTTGGTGCGAGTGTTTGAGTGTGTGTTGAGCGCAATGAGTTGATCACAAGAATTGCGCTATATAAAATCTATACATTATTATTATTATTATTATTATTATTATTATTATTATTATTATATTTATTATTATTATTATTTTATTATTATTATTATTATTATTAAGGTGCGACAATGTAGGTACAAGGATTTGGTGGGATAATTGTGTATGAAGGTGCGACAAAGTAGGTACAAGGATTGGTGGGATAATTGTGTATGAAGGTTCGGCAAAGTAGGTACAAAGATTGGTGGGGTAATTGTGTATGAAGCTACATGCGGCAAAGAAGGTGCAAAGATTGGTGGGTAATTGTGTATGAAGCTGCGACAAAGTAGGTGCAAAAATTGGTGGGATAATTATGTATGAAGCTGCGACACAGTAGATACAAGGATTGGTGGGATAATTATGTATGGAGGTGATGCAACTTAGGTACAACGGCTGGGGGATAGTTGCGTATGAAGCTGCGGCACAGTAGATGCAAAGATCGGTGGGGTAATTATGTATGGAAGTGATGCAAATTAGGTACAAAGACTGGTGGGATATGTTGTGTATGAAGCTGTGGCACAGTAGATACAAAGATCGGTGGGATAATTGTGTATGAAGCTAGCTGAGGCAAAGTAAGTACAAAGATTGGTGGGATAACTGTGTTTGAATTTGCGGCACAGAAGGTACCACGATTGGTGGATAATTTTTATGGAACTGCGGCAAAGTAGGTACCAAGATTGGCTGGATACTTGTGTGTGACTCTACGGCAAAATAGGTGCAAAGATTGGTGGGATAATTGTGTATGAAGCTGAGGCAGAGTAGGTACAAAGATTGGTGGGATAATTTACATGAAGCTGCGGCAAAGTAGGTACAAAGATTGGTGGGATAATTTGTATGACGCTGTTGCAAAGTAGATGAAAAGATTGGTGGATAATTGTGTATAAAGATGCGGCAAAGTAGGTACAAAGATTGGTGGGATAACTGTGTATGAAGCTGCGGCAAAGTAGGTACAAAGATTGGTGGGATAATTGTGTATGAAGCTGCGGCAAAGTAGGTGTGAAGATTGGTAGAATAATTGTGTAAGACGCTGCGGCAAAGTAGGTATTGAGATTGGTGTGATAATTGTGTATGAAGGTGCGGCAAAGTAGGTACTGAGATTGGTGGGATAATTATGTATGAACGTGCGGCAAAGTAGGTGCAAAGATTGGTGTGATAATTGTGTATGAAGCTGCGGCAAAGTAGGTACTGAGATTGGTGGGAAAATTGTGTATGAAGCTGCGGCAAAGTAGGTGCAAAGATTGGTGTGATAATTGTATATGAAGCTGCGGCAAAGTAGGTGCAAAGATTGGTGGGATAAATGTGTATGAACGTGCGGCAAAGTAGGTACAAAGATTGGTGGGATAATTGTGTATGAAGCTCCCGCAAAGTTGATACAAAATTGGTGGGATAATTGTGTATGAAGCTAACTGCGGCAAAGTAGGTACAAAGATTGGTGGGATAATTCTGTATGAAGCTGGGGCAAAGTTGGTACAAAATTGGTGGGATAATTGTGTATGAAGCTAACTGCGGCAACGTAGGTACGAAGACTGGTGGGATAATTGTGTATGAAGGTGCGGCAGCGTAGCTACAAAGATTGGTGGGATAACTGTGTATGAAGCTGCGGCAAAGTAGGTACCGAGATTGGTGGGATTATTGTGTATGAAGCAGCAGCAAAGAAGGTACAAGGATCGGTGGGATAATTGTGTATGAAGGTGCGGCAAAGTAGGTGCAAAGATTGGTGGAGTAATTGTGTATGAAGCTACCTGCGGAAAAGTAGTTACCAAGATTGGTGGGATAATTGTGTATGAAACTGCGACAAAGCACTTACAAGAATTGGTGGGATAATTATGTATGGAGCTGATGCAACGTAGGTACAAAAATTGGTGGGATAATTGTATATGAAGCTGCGGCAAAGTAGGTACAAAGATTGGTGGGATAATTGTGTATGAAGCTGCGGCAAAGCAGGTACCAGGATTGGTGTGATAATTATGTATGAAGCTGCAGCAAGTAGGCACGAAGACTGGTGGGATAATTGTGTATGAAGCTGCGGCAAAGTAGGTACACAGATTGGTGGGATAATTGTGTATGAAGCTGCGGCAAAGTAGGTACAAAGAGTGGTGGAATAATTCAAAATGAAGGTGCGGCAAAGTAGGTACAAAGATTGGCGGGCCGGGGATAATTGTGTATGAAGGTTCGGCAAAGTAGGTGCAACGGTTGGTGGGATATTTATGTACGAAGCTGCGGCAAAGTAGGTACGAAGACTGGTAGGATAATTATGTATGATGCTGCCGCAACGTAGGTACAAAGATTGGTGGGATAATTATGTATGAAGCTGCGGCAAAGTAGATACAAAGATTGGTGGGATAATTGTGTATGAAGGTGCGGCAAAGTAGGTATAAAGATCGGTGGGATAATTGTGTATGAAGGTCCGGCAAAGTAGGTACAAAGATTGGTGGGGTAATTGTGTATGAAGCTTCGGCAAAGTAGGTACACAAATTGGTGGAATAATTGTGTATGAAGGTGCGGCAAAGTAGGTGCAAAGATTGGTGGGATACTTGTGCATGAAGCTGCGACAAAGTAGGTACTGCGGCAAAATAGGTACACAAATTGGTGGAATAATTGTGTATAAAGGTGCGGCAAAGTAGGTATAAAGATCGGTGGCATAATTATGTATGAAGGTGCGGCAAAGTAGGTACAAAGATTGGTGGGATAATTGTGTATGAAGGTGCGGCAAAGTAGGTATAAAGATCGGTGGGATAATTGTGTATGAAGCTGCGGCAAAGTAGGCACCAAGATTGGTGGGATAATTGTGTATGAAGGTGTGACAAATTAGAAGCTAGCTGCGGCAAAGTAGGTACCAAGATTGGTGGGATAATTGTGCATGAAGCTGCGGCAAAGTAGGTACAGAGATTGGAAGGATAATTGTGTATGAAGCTGCGGCAAAGTAGGTGCAAAGATTGGTTGGATAATTATGTATGAAGCCAGCTGCGCCAAAGTAGGTCAAAGACTGCTGGGATAATTCTGTATGAAGCTAGCTGCGGCAAAGTAGTACAAAGATTGGTGGGCTGGGGATAATTGTGTATGAAGGTGCGGCAAAGTAGGTACGAAGATTGGAAGGATAATTGTATATGAAGCTGCGGCAAAGTAGGTACCAAGATAGGTGAGATTATTATATATGACGCTGTGGCAAAGTAGGTACAAAGATTGGTGGGGATAATTGTGTATGAAGGTGCGGCGAAGTAGGTCAAAGATTGGTGGGATAATTGTGTATGAAGCTGGCGAAAAGTAGGTACAAGAATTGGTGGGATAATTTGGTATAAGGTGTGCAAGAGGTACAAAGATTAGTGGGATAATTGATATGAGCTGAAGCAGCGGTCAAATTGTGGTAAAATGTGTATGGAATTGTGTATAAGCTGCTAGCAATGTGGATATATGATGAGTGGAAATTGGTAGTAAAGTGACGAAGTAGTGTAAAGAGTGGGAGTAGGTACAAAGTTGATGGGATGGGAAAGGAGGCGAGGAAGGTGGTTAAATTGTGAGAAATCAACAAACGTAGGAAAGAGGATCGGAGATTATGGTGATGGAAGTGCTGGAAGTAGGTGCAAAGTATGGTGATTTGTGGCATGAAGCTGCGACAAGTAGGTACAAGAATGAGGGGATAATGATGGAGCGATGCAACGTGGTACAAAGATTGGTGGGATAATTGTATTGAGACGCGGCAAAGTAGGTACTAAGATTGGTGGGATTAATGGTGTGGTAAGAGTTGCGGTAAAGCAGGTAGCAGGATGATGGCGATAGTAGTATAAGATGAGAAAGTTGTGTAGAAGGTGAAAGAATAATGTGTATTTAAGCTGCGGGAAGTAGGTACAAAGATGGTGGGAAATTGTGTATGAAGCTGCGGAAAGGTAGTACAAATTGGTGGAAATCGAAAAGGTAGCGACAAAGTAGGTAAAGTTGGTCGGCAGGGATAATTGTTTATGAAGGTTCATCAAAGTATGGTAACAACGATTGGTGGATAATTATGTACGAAGCTGCGGCAAAGTAGGTACGAAAGGTGGGATAAGATGTTGAACTGCTGCGCAATAGGTACACAGATTGGTGGAAATTATGTGAAGCTGTGCAAAGTAGGTCAAAGATGGTGGGAAAATTGTGTATGAAGGTGGGCTAAGTAGGTAAAGATCGGTGGATAATGTATGTATGAAGTGCGGCAAAGTAGGTACCGAGTCGGTGGATATATATGAGAGGTGCAAAGTAATAAAAGATTAGGTGGGATAATTGGTATGTTGAAAGTGGCACAAGTAGGCACCAAGATTGGTGGGATATGTGTATAAGTGGTAGACAGATTAGAAGCTGCTGGAAGTGATAAAGTATCAAGATTGTGGGGTAATTGTGATGAAGCTGCTAGCGCAAAAGTAAACAGGATTGAGGATAATTGTGTATGAAGTGCTGCAAGGGTAAAGTAGGTAGAGATTGGAAGGAAATTGGTATGAAGTCTGCGGAAAGTGGTGCAAAGATTGATGGGAAATATGTATGAAGCTAGCTGCGGCAATAGTAAAACGAGCACTGGAAATGTTGATGAGCTAGTGGGCAAAGTAGGTACAAAGATTGGTGGGCTGGGGATAATTGTGTATGAAGTGCGGGAAAGTGTACAAAGATTGGAAGGATAATTGTATTGAAGCTGCGGCAATAGGTAAAGAGTAGGTGAGATATTATTATGATGCGTATGTGGATAATTGTAAAGTCATAAGATTGGTGGGCTGGGGATAATTGTGTATGAAGGTGCGCAAATAGGGACAAAGATTGATGGGATAATATGTGTATGAAGGTACGGCAAAGTAGATACAAAGATCTGGTGGGATAATTGTGATCGAAGAGTGTGACAAAGTAGATACAAAGATGATGATATTACGTATGAGCAGCTAGGCAAAGTGGTAAACAATTATGAAATTGTGTATGAAGCTGCGCAAAGTTAGCCAGATTGGGGGAATTGTTGTAAAGGTGCGCAGAGTAGGTACAAAGATTGTGGATAATGTATGAAGGTGCGCAAGTAGGTACGGATTGGGTAATGGTAAGAAGCTGCGCAACGTAGGTACAAGGATCGGTGGAAATTGTGTATGAGGGCGGCGAAGTAGTGCAAAGATTGGTGGGATAATTATGTATGGAGCTGATGCAACGTGGGTACAAAGATTGGTGGGATAATTGTATATGAAGCTGCGGCAAAGTAGGTACTAAGATTGGTGGGATAATTGTGTATGAAGCTGCGGTAAAGCAGGTAGCAGGATTGATGCGATAATTATGTATGAAGATGCAGCAAAGTAGGTATGAAGACTGAAAGAATAATTGTGTATGAAGCTGCGGCAAAGTAGGTACAAAGATTGGTGGGATAATTCAATACGAAGGTGCGACAAAGTAGGTACAAAGATTGGTGGGCAGGGGATAATTGTTTATGAAGGTTCGGCAAAGTAGGTACAACGATTGGTGGGATAATTATGTACGAAGCTGCGGCAAAGTAGGTACGAAGATGGTGGGATAATGATGTATGACGCTGCCGCAACATAGGTACACAGATTGGTGAGATAATTATGTATGAAGCTGCGGCAAAGTAGATACAAAGATTGGTGGGATAATTCAATATGAAGGTGCGACAAAGTAGGTACAAAGATTTGTGGTCCGGGGATAATTGTGTATAAAGGTGCGGCAAAGTAGGTATAAAGATCGGTGGGATAATTATGTATGAAGCTGCGGCAAAGTAGGCACCACGATCGGTGGGATAATTGTGTATGAAGGTGTGACAAAGTAGATACAAAGATTGGTGGGATACTTGCGTATGAAGCTAGCTTCAGCAAAGTAGGTAAACAGATTAGTGGATTAATTGTGATGAAGCTGCGGCAAAGTAGGTACCACGATTGGTGGGATAATTGTGTATGAAGCTGCGGCAAAGTAGGTACAAGGATGGTGGGATAATTGTGTATGAAGGTGCGACAAAGTAGGTACAAGGATTGGTGGGATAAATGTGTATGAAGGTTCGGCAAAGTAGGTACAAAGATTGGTGGGATAATTGTGTATGAAGGTGCGACAAAGTAGGTACAAGGATTGGTGGGATAATTGTATATGAAGGTGCGACAAAGTAGGTACAAGGATTTGTGGGATAATTGTGTATGAAGGTGCGACAAAGTAGGTACAAGGATTGGTGGGATAATTGTGTATGAAGGTTCGGCAAAGTAGGTACAAAGATTGGTGGGGTAATTGTGTATGAAGCTACATGCGACAAAGAAGGTGCAAAGATTGGTGGGGTAATTGTGTATGAAGCTGCGACAAAGTAGGTGCAAACATTGTTGGGATAATTATGTATGAAGCTGCGACACAGTAGATACAAGGATTGGTGGGATAATTATGTATGGAGGTGATGCAACTTAGGTACAAAGACTGGTGGGATAGTTGTGTATGAAGCTGCGGCACAGTAGATACAAGGATCGGTGGGATAATTGTGTATGAAGCTAGCTGAGGCAAAGTAAGTACAAATATTGGTGGGATAACTGTGTTTGAATTTGCGGCACAGTAGGTACCACGATTGGTGGGATAATTATTTATGGAACTGCGGCAAAGTAGGTACCAAGATTGGCTGGATACTTGTGTGTGACTCTACGGCAAAATAGGTGCAAAGATTGGTGGGATAATTGTGTATGAAGCTGAGGCAGAGTAGGTACAAAGAATGGTGGGATAATTTGCATGAAGCTGCGGCAAAGTAGGTACAAAGATTGGTGGATAATTTGTATGACGCTGCTGCAAAGTAGATGAAAAGATTGGTGGATAATTGTGTATAAAGATGCGGCAAAGTAGGTACAAAGATTGGTGGGATAACTGTGTATGAAGCTGCGGCAAAGTAGGTACAAAGATTGGTGGGATAATTGTGTATGACGCTGCGGCACAGTAGGTGCGAAGATTGGTAGAATAATTGTGTAAGACGCTGCGGCAAAGTAGGTACTGAGATTGGTTGGATAATTGTGTATGAAGGTGCGGCAAAGTAGGCACTGAGATTGGTGGGATAATTGTGTATGAACGTGCGGCAAAGTAGGTGCAAAGATTGGTGTGATAATTGTGTATAAGCTGCGGCAAAGTAGATGCAAAGATTGGTAGGAAAATTGTGTATGAAGCTGCGGCAAAGTAGGTACTGAGATTGGTGGGAAAATTGTGTATGAAGCTGCGGCAAAGTAGGTGCAAAGATTGGTGTGATAATTGTATATGAAGCTGCGGCAAAGTAGGTGCAAAGATTGGTGGGATAATTGTGAATGAAGCTGCGGCAAAGTAGGTGCAAAGATTGGTGGGATAAATGTGTATGAACGTGCGGCAAAGTAGGTACAAAGATTGGTGGGATAATTGTGTATGAAGCTTCCGCAAAGTTGATACAAAATTAATGTGATAATTGTGTATGAAGCTAACTGCGGCAAAGTAGGTACAAAGATTGGTGGGATAATTCTGTATGAAGCTGCGGCAAAGTTGGTACAAAATTGGTGGGATAATTGTGTATGAAGCTAACTGCGGCAACGTAGGTACGAAGACTGGTGGGATAATTGTGTATGAATGTGCGGCAGAGTAGGTACAAAGATTGGTGAGATAACTGTGCATGAATCTGTGGCAAAGTAGGTACCGAGATTGGTGGGATAATTGTGTATGAAGCAGCAGCAAAGAAGGTACAAGGATCGGTGGGATAATTGTGTATGAAGGTGCGGCAAAGTAGGTGCAAAGATTGGTGGGGCAATTGTGTATGAAGCTACCTGCGGAAAAGTAGTTACCAAGATTGGTGGGATAATTGTGTATGAAGGTGCGACAAAGTAGGTACAAGGATTGGTGGGATAATTGTATATGAAGGTGCGACAAAGTAGGTACAAGGATTTGTGGGATAATTGTGTATGAAGGTTCGGCAAAGTAGGTATAAAGATCGGTGGGATAATTGTGTATGAAGGTGCGACAAAGTAGGTACAAGGATTTGGTGTGATAATTATTATGGAGGTGATGCATCTTAGGTACAAAGATGGTGAGATAGTTGTGTATGAAGCTGCGGCACAGTAGATACAAAGTTCGGTGGGATAATTATGTATGGAAGTGATGCAAATTATGTACAAAGTCTGGTGGGATAGTTGTGTATGAAGCTGCGGCACAGTAGATACAAAGATCGGTGGGATAATTGTGTATGAAGCTAGCTGAGGCAAAGTAAGTACAAAGATTGGTGGGATAACTGTGTTTGAATTTGCGGCACAGTAGGTACCACGATTGGTGGGATAATTATTATGGAACTGCGGCAAAGTAGGTACCAAGATTGGCTGGATACTTGTGTGTGACTCTACGGCAAAATAGGTGCAAGATGGTGGGATAATTGGGTATGAAGCTGAGGCAGAGTAGGTACAAAGATTGGTGGGATAATTTGCATGAAGCTGCGGCAAAGTAGGTACAAAGATTGGTGGGATAATTTGTATGACGCTGCTGCAAAGTAGATGAAAAGATTGGTGGATAATTGTGTATAAAGATGCGGCAAAGTAGGTACAAAGATTGGTGGGATAACTGTGTATGAAGCTGCGGCAAAGTAGGTACAAAGATTGGTGGATAATTGTGTATGACGCTGCGGCACAGTAGGTGCGAAGATTGGTAGAATAATTGTGTAAGACGCTGCGGCAAAGTAGGTACTGAGATTGGTTGGATAATTGTGTATGAAGGTGCGGCAAAGTAGGTATAAAGATCGGTGGGATAATTGTGTATGAACGTGCGGCAAAGTAGGTGCAAAGATTGGTGTGATAATTGTGTATAACGCTGCGGCAAAGTAGATGCAAAGATTGGTAGGAAAATTGTGTATGAAGCTGCGGCAAAGTAGGTACTGAGATTGGTGGGAAAATTGTGTATGAAGCTGCGGCAAAGTAGGTGCAAAGATTGGTGTGATAATTGTATATGAAGCTGCGGCAAAGTAGGTGCAAAGATGGTGGGATAATTGTGAATGAAGCTGCGGCAAAGTAGGTGCAAAGATTGGTGGGATAAATGTGTATGAACGTGCGGCAAAGTAGGTACAAAGATTGGTGGGATAATTGTGTATGAAGCTTCGCAAAGTTGATACAAATTAATGTGATAATTGTGTATGAAGCTAACTGCGGCAAAGTAGGTACAAAGATTGGTGGGATAATTCTGTATGAAGCTGCGGCAAAGTTGGTACAAAATTGGTGGGATAATTGTGTATGAAGCTAACTGCGGCAACGTAGGTACGAAGACTGGTGGGATAATTGTGTATGAATGTGCGGCAGAGTAGGTACAAAGATTGGTGAGATAACTGTGCATGAATCTGTGGCAAAGTAGGTACCGAGATTGGTGGGATAATTGTGTTTGAAGCAGCAGCAAAGAAGGTACAAGGATCGGTGGGATAATTGTGTATGAAGGTGCGGCAAAGTAGGTGCAAAGATTGGTGGGGCAATTGTGTATGATAGCTACCTGCGGAAAAGTAGTTACCAAGATTGGTGGGCTAATTGTGTATGAAGCTGCGACAAAGTTGGTACAAGAATTGGTAGGATAATTATGTATGGAGCTGATGCAACGTAGGTACAAAATTGGTGGGATAATTGTATATGAAGCTGCGGTAAAGTTGGTACAAAGATTGGTGGGATAATTGTGTATGAAGCTGCGGCAAAGCAGGTACCAGGATTGGTGCGATAATTATGTATGAAGCTGCAGCAAAGTAGGCACGAAGACTGGTGGGATAATTGTGTATGAAGCTGCGGCAAAGTAGGTACAAAGATTGGTGGGATAATTGTGTATGAAGCTGCGGCAAAGTAGGTACAAAGATTGGTGGGATAATTGAATATGAAGGTGCGGCAAAGTAGGTACAAAGATTGGTGGGCCGGGGATAATGTGTATGAATTTTCGGCAAAGTAGGTGCAACGGTTGGTGGGATATTTATGTACGAAGCTGCGGCAAAGTAGGTAGCAAGACTGGTAGGATAATTATGTATAACGTTGCCGCAACGTAGGTACAAAGATTGGTGGGATAATTATATATGAAGCTGCGGCAAAGTAGATACAAAGATTGGTGGGATAATTGTGTATGAAGGTGCGGCAAAGTAGGTATAAAGATCGGTGGGATAATTGTGTATGAAGGTGCGACAAAGTAGGTACAAGGATTTGTGTGATAATTATTTATGGAGGTGATGCCATCTTAGGTACAAAGACTGGTGGGATAGTTGTGTATGAAGCTGCGGCACAGTAGATACAAAGTTCGGTGGGATAATTATGTATGGAAGTGATGCAACTTAGGTACAAAGACTGGTGGGATAGTTGTGTATGAAGCTGCGGCACAGTAGATACAAAGATCGGTGGGATAATTGTGTATGAAGCTAGCTGAGGCAAAGTAAGTACAAAGATTGGGGATAACTGTGTTTGAATTTGCGGCACAGTAGGTACCACGATTGGTGGGATAATTATTTATGGAACTGCGGCAAAGTAGGTACCAAGATTGGCTGAGTATTTGTGTGTGACTCTGCGGCAAAATAGGTGCAAAGATTGGTGGGATAATTGTGTATGAAGCTGCGGCAGAGTAGGTACAAAGATTGGTGGATAATTGTGTATAAAGCTGCGGCCAAAGTAGATGAAAAGATTGGTGGGATAATAGTGTATGAAGCTTCGGCAAAGTAGGTACACAAATTGGTGGAATAATTGTGTATGAAGGTGCGGCAAAGTAGGTGCAAAGATTGGTGGGATACTTGTGCATGAAGCTGCGACAAAGTAGGTACTGCGGCAAAATAGGTGCACAAATTGGTGGAATATTGTGTATAAAGGTGCGGCAAAGTAGGTACCAAGATTGGTGGGATAATTGGGGGTTTAAAAGGGGCGGCAGAGTAGGTACAAAGATTGGTGGGATTTAAATGTGTTATGAAGGTGCGGCAAAGTAGGTTACGGAGATTGGTGGATTAATTGTGTAAGAAGCTGCAGCAACGTAGGTACAAGGATCGGTGGGATAATTGTGTATGAAGGTGCGGCAAAGTAGGTGCAAAGATTGGTGGGATACCTGTGCATGAAACTGCGACAACGTAGGTTCAAGAATTGGTGGGATAATTATGTTATGGAGGTGATGCAACGTGGGTACAAAGATTGGTGGGATAATTGTATATGAAGCTGCGGCAAAGTAGGTACTAAGATTGGTGGGATATTGTGGGATGAAGCTGTGGTAAAGCAGGTACCAGGTTTGATGCGATAATTATGTATGAAGATGCAGCAAAGTAGGTATGAGGACTGAAAGCATATTGTGTATGAAGCTGCGGCAAAGTAGGTACAAAGATTGGTGGGATAATTTTTGTATGAAGCTGCGGGCAAAGTAGGTACAAAGATTGGTGGGATAATTCAATATGAAGGTGCGACAAAGTAGGTACAAAGATTGGTGGTCCGGGGATAATTGTGTATGAAGGTTCGGCAAAGTAGGTACAACGATTGGCGGGATAATTATGTACGAAGCTGCGGCAAAGTAAAGGGACGAAGACTGGTGGGACAACTATGTATGACGCTGCCGCAACATAGGTACACAGATTGGTGGGATAATTATGTATGATGCTGCGGCAAAGTAGGTACAAAGATTGGTGGGAAAATTGTGTATGAAGGTGCGGCAAAGAAGGTACAAAGATCGGTGGGATAATTGTGTATGAAGCTGCGGCCAAAGTAGACACCAAGATTGGTGGGATAATTGTGCATGAAGGTGTGACAAAGTAGGTACAAAGATTGGTGGGATAACTGCGTATGAAGCTAGCTTCGGCAATGTAGGTAAACAGATTAGTGGATTAATTGTGTATGAAGTTGCGGCAAAGTAGGTGCAAAGATTGGTGGGATAATTGTGTATGAAGCTGCAGCAAAGTAGGTACAAGGATGGTGGATAATTGTGTATGAATGTGCGACAAAGTAGGTACAAGGATTGGTGGGATAAATGTGTATGAAGGTTCGGCAAAGTAGGTACAAAGATTGGTGGGATAATTGTGTATGAAGGTGCGACAAAGTAAGTACAAGGATTGGTGGGATAATTGTGTATGAAGGTTCGGCAAAGTAGGTACAAAGATTGGTGGGTAATTGTGTATGAAGCTACATGCGGCAAAGAAGGTGCTAAGATTGAAGGGGTAATTGTGTATGAAGCTGCGACAAAGTAGGTGCAACAATTGGTGGGATAATTGTGTATGACGCTGCGACACAGTAGATACAAGGATTGGTGGGATAATTATGCATGGAGGTGATGCAACTTAGGTACAAAGACTGGTGGGATAGTTGTGTATGAAGCTGCGGCACAGTAGATACAAAGATCGGTGGGATAATTATGTATGGAAGTGATGCAACTTAGGTACAAAGATGGTGGGATAGTGTGTATGAAGCTGCGGCACAGTAGATACAAAGATCGGTGGGATAATTGTGTATGAAGCTAGCTGAGGCAAAGTAAGTACAAAGATTGGTGGATAACTGTTTGAATTTGCGGCACAGTAGGTACCACGATTGGTGGGTTAATTATTTATGGAACTGCGGCAAAGTAGGTACCAAGATTGGCTGGATACTTGTGTGTGACTCTACGGCAAAAAGGTGCAAAGATTGGTGGGATAATTGTGTATGAAGCTGAGGCAGAGTAGGTACAAAGATTGGTGGGATAATTTGCATGAAGCTGCGGCAAAGTAGGTACAAAGATTGGTGGGATAATCTTGTATGACGCTGCTGCAAAGTACATGAAAAGATTGGTGGATAATTGTGTATAAAGCGGCGGCAAAGTAGGTACAACGATTGGTGGGA
>CM031626.1:49942898-49955767 GCA_018398815.1 Conus ventricosus
AAGTAGGTGCAAAGATTGGTTGGATAATTGTGTATGAAGGTGCGGCAAAGTAGGTACTGAGATTGGTCTGATAATTGTGTATATAGGTGCTGCAAAGTAGGTGCAAAGATTGGTGTGATAATTGTGTATTAAGCTGCGGCAAAGTAGATGCAAAGATTGCTGGGAAAATTGTGTATGAAGCTGCGGCAAAGTAGGCACTGAGATTGGTGGGAAAATTGTGTATGAAGCTGCAGCAAAGTAGGTGCAAAGATTGGTGTGATAATTGTATATAAAGCTGCGGCAAAGTAGGTGCAAAGATAGGTGTGATAATTGTGTATGAAGCTGCGGCAAAGTAGGTACAAAGATTGGTGGGATAAATGTGTATGAACGTGCGGCAAAGTAGGTACAAAGATTGGTGGGATAATTGTGTGTCACGGGTTTGGCACGAGGCCTACGACGTTTGACCATCTAGGGTGGCGGAATTATTCATTTGTTTATTGTCGTTGCTGTTGTCGTGTATCCGTCCCTTAATGTGGCTTGTGGTGTGGTTGCACCTTTGGTGTGGTTTAGTTCAGGTTAGGTTTACTTTCTCTCTCTCTCTCTCTAATTCCACTGCCCGTGCATTCATCTGCAGGTTCACGGGTGGTGGGTATCTTTTCTTGTACTGGCTGTCTACGGCTCCGCCTGTCTTTACCTGTCGCACGGCTTTTATTCTCTTTTTTTAAGTTGGAAAAAGTTTGGCAAAAAAAAAACCCCAAAAATGGGGGTTTAAAGGCTTTTTTGTTTTTGGGGGGAGCGGGGGGGGGAAAAAGGGGAAAAAAAGAAGGGAAAATTAAAAAAAATGTTTTTTTTAGGCAAAAAATTTCCTTGCCCCGACCATTTTTGGGGCCCCTTCGAAACCCATTTCAAGAGGAAACCCTTAATTTTGCCTGCTCCGAGGTTTTCGTCTTTGAATCAGACCCCAAGGGGGGGGGGTTGCCCAAGTGTGTCTGTATACTCCCCAGCAAAAAAATTAGAGATCCCCAAAATTCTATATACATTCGCGGTATTCTCTTTTTTAAAAGGTTTCAAAAAAGGGAATCCAAAGAAATTTCAGCAAAGGATAGAGAAAAAAATTTGGGGTAAAAAATGAATAATTTTGCTAAATAATTGAAATGATTTTTTTAAACTTTTAATTTTAAGGGGAAAAATTTTTTACCCTATTTTGGGGGCCCCAAAAAAGGATGAAGGGAGATCGGGTAGGTGTCAGCTGCCCCAAATGGGGGCCTTTTCTTTTTATTCCCAAGATGTTTCACAAGAGTGGTGACAGAGCAATGAATTTTTAACGGCACCCTTCATTTTGGAATCTTAAGACAACGTTCCCCCCCCTTATTGGCCGGGCCCAATTAACGAATGAACTATTTTAAAAGGGGGGGGGGGGGGGGGGGGGGCAACAAGTGCAGGAATTTCTCTTTTTCCATTTCTTTAATGTTTTGGCTAATATTTTGAAAAAAAAGGGTGGGGGGGGAAAGGAATTGGGGTAAAAATTTTAAATATTTATATAAAATATATAATAAAATTTATAAATATATATATATATATTTATTTTTAAAATAATCTGAAAATAAGTAGTGGGGGAAAAAAGTGTAGGTAACAATTTTCCCGTCTTTTATAGAAAAAAACCTGGAACGTTTTAAAAATTTTTAGAGGAAAAAAAAAAAAAAGGGAATGTTTTTTAAAATATAAAAACTCTTCACTGGCCATGGGGGAACCCATCGCAATCCCTCTCAAAGGGAAAATTTTTTTGGTTTTTCCCCTCTCCTAGGCCTTTCTTTCCCGCGGATCGGGATCATCGGGGAAGTCCCGGCGGGTTTTTGTGTCTGTCCCCTTGGGTCAAATAAGACACACCAAAACCCAAAATTCTGGGTGTTTAAACCAAACCCGGGGGGTTTTTTTTTTTTCAAAAAAGAATCCAACGCCCCCCCAAAGCACAGAAAGGGTTTGTAAAAAGGAACAAAACAAAAGTGTGGGGGGAAAAAAATTTGCTAAAAAACTAAAGTTTAATTAAACAGTTTAAAATTTATAGGGGCCCTTCTTTGGGGCCTATGCTTGGGGAATCCTTTTTAAAGGATGCAAGGGAGATCAGAAAAATTGGGGAAAGTCGTTTTGGTCTGCTTCTGTTCAAAAACCCCAAAGCATTGTGGGGCAAAAAATTTGTAAGAAAAACCCTTTACTTGGATCTCAAAAGAATGCCAATCCCCCATGATTGCCCAAAAAATTTAAATGCTGATCAATTAAGTATTGGGGGAAAACAAGGCGGGCAAAACCTTATATATATATATATTATATAATATAAAAATTTATATATAAATTATATTAAAATTATTATTTTAATATAAAATATATTTTTAAAACAAGTTAAAAAGAGGAATCTTAAAATTTTCTAAAATTTGTTTAAGAGTGTTGCGCTGTATAGGGGGTTTTTGGTTTCCCCACCCCCAAATGTTATTTATGGTGTGGGCCCCCTTTTTTGGGGTTTGGTTCATGGGGTTTGGCTGCACGTTTTTTTGGGGGGCTTTCATTTTTTTTTTTGGGTGTGTTAATAACAACGTTTTCCATTTATCCCTGCAGTTGTTTAACTATTTCTGTTTTGGTTTTAAAAAGGGTTGCAAGTGGGTTTTGCATATTTTTAAACCAAATTTTTCTTTAAAATAGGTTCCCAATTTTTTAAAAATTTGGCGGGAATGCTGAGGTCTTTTTATGATTTTCCGGGATATATTGTAGCTTTTTTTTTGCGTCTTTAAGTTTCCAGATTATTTGGCCAGTTCTTTTTGGTTTTTTTTTTTTTTTTCCCTTTATTAAATGACTGTTTTGGTTTGCAATTCTGGTTTTAAATTGGTTTTCATTTCCCATTTTGTTTTTTTTTTTTTTGATGTAACAGTGGGCCGGTTTTACAATGTTGTTGTAAACATTTATTTTTTTAGGGGGCATGCCCCTTTCTGGGGGAAATTGAAAAGTTTTCCCCTTTTTTTCACCCTTCTTTCTGTGTTGATTTTATTTTTTGTTGGAGCTTTAAATTTGGGTTTTTTGGGTTTGGGGCAAAATTTGAGTACGATAGTTTGAAGTTTTTTTTTTAAATTTTTTTGGGACAGTTTTTTGTTCTTTTGGGGAAATGGGGGGGTTGGGATTTTGAAGAAATTTTTTCCCTTTGTTTTTTTTTGAGTTTCCCGTCGAATGGGGGGTTATACCTTTTGGGATTTTTTTTTCCTATTTTTTTTTTATTTTGTTTTTGGGTCGGGGTTTGTTTTGTAATTTTTTAATGTATCCATTTTTTGTATGCCTCCGGGTTATTCTACGCTGCATTGTGAACATTTCCCCACGGCTGAATTTTGATAGTCTTTTTTTTAGGCCAGGGGGTTATGGTTTTTTGTAAAGAGGGTGGATGGTTATTTTTGGTGTAAACTTTAAAGAGGTTTTAGGGTTGGGGTTTTTTCTTTTTATTTTTTATATATGTGATTTTTGAGATCCTTTTTAAAAAGTCTAAGTAGTTCATTTCCCTTTTTTTTTTTGCTTAAGGAAATCTTTAAGTTGGGGTTTTTTGGAAGATTTTGCATAGTTCTTTCTCTTTTTTTCGAGGTTTTGGATTGTTTGGTTAGTGCGAAAGGGGCCATGGTTCTCTTATAGCCCCCGGACTTTTTTTCCGGGGTTTTTTTTTGATTTTGGGAACAGCGGAATAGTCCGCCCATTTAACATTTTTCTGCACCATCAAAAGATCCCATGGTTAGGGTCAAAATGTTGATTTTCCCTTTTGGTTTTCCTGATCCATTTCATTTTTGCTGTGAGTGGGGGTTTTTATTGGGGGAGAATGACCCCCAATTTTGACCTGTTATGTCTGTGTGGTTAGGGAAACCCTTAAGGGCTTTGGGAGTAGTTCCCCCCTTATGAGGGGAAAAAGGGTCTACTTTTGTCAAATGTGATGAATACTGTATTACTTTGTTTATTGTTTTTTTTGGAAACCCATGGATAATTTCGAATTGTTTTTCCCAAGGGGTTGTATTCAGAGTTTTATTTTACGTTCTTTATTATTTTTTCCAAAATTTTTTCTTGCTTATTTTGCCTAATTCAGTTTTGGGATGGGTTTTTTTAGTCTACATTTGGATTGTTAAAAAAATTGGGCTTGTTGTCTTTGAGTGTTATGAAAGCTTCTTTTGTTTTCTGTCGCTTCTATCCGGGGAATTAGGGTTTTGGGGCTCTGCAAGTTCTTTTTTTTTAGTGGGGGATACTGTCAGTAAATTTTTGGGCGGGCTTTTTTTTTAGTTTTTTTTTGGGGTGTTTTGTCAAAAATTTTTATAACAACGCCAAAAAACCAAACTAAATTAAAACCGGAAAATTTATAAAAAAAGCTCACCATTTAAACAATGTTTCAAAAAGGTCAACCCAAGTTTAAATGAAAAATTTTTAATTACTATGCAAAACCCATTGCAACTTTAAACGCCAAAAAAAGAAAATATAAAAAACTGCAGGCATAAAGGAAAAACGTTTTTAGTGAAAAACACCCAAAAAAAAACCTGAAAGCCCCCCCAAAAAACACGTGCAGCCAACCCGCAATGCAAAAAAACCGCCAAAAAAGGGGGGCCCACACGTATATTTCCTTTGGCGGGTGGCAAACCCAAAAACCAAACCCGAAAAAGCGCAAAAACCCCTTGAAACAAATTTGTAGATAGTTTTTAAGATTTTCCCCTTTTAAATTGTTTTAACTAATGTTTGCTCCCCAAAGGGGGTTTAGCCCTTTAAAAATTTTTTTAGGCATTTTAAATATACTGACAATATATTTTAAAATTTATATTTATATAAATTTTTATTTATTATATATTATAAATATAAAATATATATATAAAAAAAAATAATATATCATCATTCTCTTTCCCATGAAAGGGCGTAGGGGGAGATGAGAGCACTCTCGAACCAGCAAGCCATCCGGCCTTTTCCTCTGCCTGCGCATCAGGTTAAAAGGGGCATCCCCTTCCCGGGGCCCTTCTTTGTGTTTTTCCCCTCCAAATTTGGGTTGTCGTCTCCTTCGTTTTGCCCCCTTCCAAACGTGCCCTGGATGACTGTTTTGGGGAGTGAATTTTTGGCGTTTTTACATCCCCAACCAGACGGTTCCCCTTCCCGGGCTGTTGCCAAGGGGGTTCTTGGGGCCCCGCAATGATGTTATTTGGTCCCCACAAGGTGTTTGTCCCTTTGGGTTTTCCAAAAAGATCCCCCGAAGCGCCTGAAGCATTTGGTTTTAAACGTTGGGTTTTTGGTGGTCTCTTTCTGTCCCGGGGCCACCCTTTGCAGCCTCAACGGATGGACAGCACCAGGGCTTGTACAGCTTATCCTTTTTTAGGAAAGTGATCTTCCCGTCTTCCAATTTTTGTTTTCTTTGCCATTGCTGCTGTTGCGATCGCTAGTCTGGTTTGATTTTTTTTTGTAAGGGGCCCTCTTTGTGAGAGTGGGGCCAAGGTATTGAAGCGCCCCCTTCTTCGAGCTGTTGTCCCGGGTTTATGTAGATTTCAGATGGGGGTGGGGTCTGTTTACCAGGAATTTTTTTTTTTCTGTGTCACTTATTCCATTGCATGCCCCTTTTTTCCCGTCTCTTTTTTCAGGCTTGTAATTTTCATTGGGTGCCTCCCCAGGTCGTGTCATCTGCGAACCCCAGATTTTTTTAAAGGTTTTTCCCCGAAGGAGACAGTGGATGGAAGTCAGGGGGGGTTTAAAGCATATGTTTCCCAAAGGGAAAAAAAAATTTAACAGTACGGGGGATAGAGGCAAACCTTGACGGAATCCCGCTGTGGTCTTGAAGTAGTCCCCAACGGGGGGAGAGGGCTGCCCCTGCTGCGGTATTATAAGGCCCGGATGGTTTTTGGGCGAACCCCCCCTCTAGGCCCCAAAATTTCCGGGACCTGCCACAGACCCCTTTTGCCCAATGTCCAAAAAACTTTCCTAAAATTAAAAGAAGTTGGGGAAAGGTCTCTCTGATTTCAGATGTTTCTCCATCATATGGAGGTGAAGATTTTCTAAATGTGCTTTGCCCGCCCTGAATCCAGCTTGGTTTTTTCCCCCAGGGTTCTTCCGCCCCTTTTTCAGTTTGATTCAAGATGACTCTGGCATGATTTTAAATGGTTTTGGGGTAAAAAGACTTTTGTTTTTTGGCGGCATTGGGGTAATTTCCCCTTTTTGGGGGAGGGGGGGTGATGGTGATTGGGGTATTCTGTGGGGGCCCCTGTTTTGTTCCCCGTTTTTCTGACAAATGAAGGGACAAATGACCAATTCCTTCCCCCCCCTGTTTGGGGCAGCTCCCGTGGAATATTGTCTGTCCAGGTGATTTCCCCCCGGAAGGTGCGATGGGGTTCTTCCCCCCCTTTTTTTCCCTCAGGGAAGGGGGGGTAAGGATTCCCTTTTTAAGGTGTTGAGTCCCCCCCAAAAAAGACTGTCGCTGGTGTATAAGGGGGGGGGTTTAAAGTTTTTGGGGTTTCTGTTTTCCAACTGTTCAAAACGCGGAGGTTTTTTGGCAGCAGCTCGCCTGAGGTTCCCCGATGATGACGAACTGTTTTGCTGGTTTTTGGTGAGGGTTTTTTAGTGTGGTGAAGGCAAATTTTTTTTTGGGTTTTCCCCTTTTTCCCTACCCTTTTCGATGTTCTCGCATGATTATTTTCCCTTGTTCTTTTGGGTTTTAATCATTTCCTTCTTTAAAAAAGTTTTTGGGGTTTTTTTTCGATACTTGGTTGGGGGGGCTTGTTCAGGGCTGGAATTTTTGTATTCTTCAGTGATCTTCTTTTGGGCAGGGGGTCCCAAGGGTGTCGTTTTGAATCCCTGCTTTTGGGGTTTCTTCCCTGTCGGGCCCCCGTACCTCCCCAGTGTTTCGCGGACTTTCCTCATTTAAGCTGTTTGTAGGTCGTTGATTTTTTCACTGTCCCGAGGTTGATTTCCGCGAAAACCCCCCCCGAGCTGTGCCCGAATGCCTCTTCTACTCTTTGGGTCTTTTAATTTCCAGGTCCAAATTTGATGCGTGGCTGCGCAGCTTGGTACCTTTTTTTTCAAATTTTATCTTAATTTTGAAACAGCACGAGATCGTGGGCGCTGCCTATATCAGCTCCGGGGTATGTCCTCGTCTTGCTTTATTGATGCTTGATTTGAAGCGCCGCGGAGTGAGGACAAAGTCGATCTGGTTGTGAGTCATTCCGTTCGGCGCATGCCAGGTTGTTCTTCTTGACAGTTTGTGGGGGTAAAGGGTGTTGGTCATCAGGTCAGACAAATGGTCTGCTACTGGTAAAGCTGTAGCCCAGTACTACCTGTCACAGTAGGAGACTTGGAGAGGGGATTGGCGCCACCAAGGATTAACCTAAGCCCACAGAAAAGTCATGAGAGATACAACCATAGCCAGCAACATACCGGATCGGCCGGGGCCCGGGTTACCAACGACCGCGCTTCCCACTGACAAGCACCAGGGTGGAAGTGAAAAGTCAGCTACTGGGGCAAAGACATCATACAAGCTGCCAACTGAGAAAATTACCATTGGAACCTGGAATGTTCGTACACTCCATCAGTGCGGCAAAGTAAAAGAACTAGAGCACGAGCTGAGACGTTACCAATGGGACATTGTGGGTATGTCGGAAGTAAGATGGACAGGCTTTGGAGAAGCAATCACAGAGGAAGGACACAAGATGTGGTACAGTGGCGAAGAGTCACTACATGAAAAAGGCGTAGCTTTCATCGTACGCAAAGAAATCACTGGATGCATCTTGAGCTGCACACCTGTTAACAGCAGAATCATCAGCATTCGTGTGTCAGCCAAACCAAAGAACATCAACATCATACAGGTGTATGCTCCAACTACCAGCCACGAAGATCAGGCGGTGGAAGAATTCTACGAGAAAGTAGAAGACACCATCAGAAAAGCCCCCAAGAAGGACATCATCATAGTTCAGGGGACTCAACGCCAAAGTCGGCCCAGATGCCCACAAAGACTGGGCTGGAACAGTGGGTCAATACGGCACAGGGGAAACTAACGACAGGGGACTTCGCCTTCTGGAGTTTGCCTGCACCCAACGGCTCACCATTGCCAACACCCTTTACCCCACAAACTGTCAAGAAGAACAACCTGGCATATATATTATATATATATATATATATATATATATAATATATATATATATATATATAATATATATTATATATATATATATAAAATGAACTAATAATTGTCAATTATTGTTTATCGTGTCCCATCGTGTACCAGTGGAAATGGAGGACACGTATAAACAACGTATGCATCCTATGTGAGAAACTGGAGGAATAAATGAGATAAATGAAAATGAGTGACTGATATTTGAATGGTACGGGAAACGACTGAATGAGCGCCAGTAGGCTGCTCTTCGGCCGGTTCTACCTGGGTAGGCAGCCCGTTGAATAAGTGAGGTAGTGTGTTTATTGTAAAGCGCTTAGAGCTTGGTTTGTGACTGAGGATAGGCGCTATATAAATACCCTATATATAATAATAAATTCCAAGGATTAGTACCGAGCACCATTCCAGCAACTTACAGAGCAGCTTGGTGTTGCAATGACTGCAAGAAATATTCAATTATAAACAAAGCTTGCTCTTATGTCTTAGATTGAAGAAATAGGGGGAAACAAGCATTCATATCTGCAGTGGTAGATAATTCTGCCTAACAGTATGTGCTTGAGTGGGTCAATGGGGAAAAAAAATGCTTCTCAAAATAAGCCTTCAGCAAGCTTATAGTCTTTGTTTATAATTGAATATATATATATATATATATATATATATATATATATATATATATATATATATATATATATATATATATATATATATATTCTGTGGTATTCTTTTCACCAAGGCTTCAAAAACGGAATCCAACAGCACCCCAAAGCAGCCAACGAAGGGTAGAGAAGGAGAACGAAAAGAAAGTATGATGTGAAAAAGAAGTTGCTGAAATAAGACAATAATTAAGTAAACGGCATAAATGTAGAAGGTAAAGTTTACGCCTGCGCTTGAGGATCCATGTAAGCATGCAAGGGAGATCAGTGGGTGTCAACAGTCAAAGTGGTCAGCTTTACTCTTCAATAACCCAAGCTTTGTCAGTCACGTAAGAACAGAGCAGCCTTTACTTGGATCTCTTACGAGATGCAATCTCCCACTGATTGACCAAGCAATATGGGGAAACAGGAAAAAGAGAATCAAAGTCACCAGGAGGCACAGCTGATGGTGTCTGTGTTCCCTTGGCACGTCGTTCTTGTATACAGTCATTCAATTATATTATGTTCACATTCGCCATCGCCAGATGGGCTAAGGCCTAACATGAATAGAATTATTTAGTCTTGATTTTCTCTTTCTCTTTCTCTCCCCTTGTCTCTGTCTATCGATGAGAGAGAGAGAGAGAGAGAGAGAAGAAGAGTGTGTATGTGTGTGTGTGTGTGGTGTGTGTGTGTGTGTGTGTGTGTGTGTGTGTGTGTGTGTGTGTGTGTGTGTGTGTGTGTGTGTGTGAGTGAGTGTGTCTGCGTGTTTACATGAGTATTTTGATTAGTATAATGGTTACTTAAGTTCCCTTCGAGACAAAAAGAGCGAATGGTCATTGCTGTATGGGCGATTCTCAAGTGCACCAGATTGGCGTTAGCACCATTTATGTTCATTGTGTTGAGATATTTCTTTCTTTTTTTTCAGAAGAAAGTGCCTACTCTTTTCCTTGTCTTCCTGTTTGTAACACTAGAAAGTAAGTGGCTTATATCTTTTTTACAGATGTGTGTGTGTGTGTGTGTGTGTGTGTGTGTGTGTGTGTGTGTGTGTGTGTGTGTGGTGTGTGTGTGTGTGTGTGCGCGCGCGCGTGCGCGCGCGCGCGCGCGCGTGGGTGCATGCATATATGTGTGTGCGTGCTTAGATGTAAAGATACATGCAAATTTACTGTTACTATCTGTAACTGAGATCAGAACTCACACATATGTCCTTGTATTGTAAAGCGCTTAGAGCGAATCTAGGATTTGCGCTATAGAAATATTCATTATTATTATTATTATTATTATTATTATTATATTATTATTATTATATGCCAATGATCGGGCTGTTTACCTGTTTTGTCCTAGTTGCTTGAGCTCAACAGTTCACTCAAGTGTTGTATAGATCTGCTGCTCTGTAGTCAGTCACCTGGTGCCAGAGAATTCTCTCAGGTTATGGGAGAATTGTTGCCAGCTTCCGAGCTCTAACATACGGGACAGGTCACTCTCGCTGTCTGCAAGAAGGTCAGAAATATGCATTGAGAAAATAGGAGGGAGACTGTGACCAACTCTACAACTTGTCCCCACTGCTCTGGGTATCGCCAAAGCGTGCTGTATTACGTATGGAATATCCTGGTAAAGTCATGTGCACGGATGCCTGCTTGACTGAGTGGGGGCTGAAGTGATACTGATGGAGATTGGTGACTGCACATAGAACAAACAATGTACATCAGCTGGTTGGACTGAAAAGCTGCGTTTTTCCATCTTTGAAATCATTTCAAAACAAAGGGAAAACAAGGTGCCAGGCTGATGAGCTGACAATGCTATAGGTAAAGCTCTTGGGAACGTGTATTCCTCTCTCCGATCAAGAACCTTAAGTTCAGACTCGTATCAAAGACCGCAGGCAAGAGGAATGGAGCACTCAGATGAATGACAAACCCTTCCAAATCCGTCTACATCTAAATTAACGCTGGACATGGCCTCAATGAGACTGACCTGCAGGCACAATCTCCTGCTCCCTCCATTTCCTGCATCTTCTCCCACTGCTGAGGAGACAACGACTGCATGTGCTGGCTGGCGATCTTTCAGGCAGTCTGATAGAGTCAGGAATCAACAGGGAAGCTGAAGATTTATTATTCAGTCCCTGGAGGCCAGAAACAGTGTAGGCATATGACGCATATCTAAACCAGTGGCAAGACTTTGTGAGTCAGAATAATACTGTGTAGCCTTCACATGTTTCTGGCACAAATTACGTTTTAACGTTGTCTAACTTTGCCGCCCATTGATCTTTCCCTTAATGCTGTTTCTGCTGATCTGAATACTGAGCCGGGAAGGGGGGAAGGAGGCAGAGGGGGGGGGGGAGGGAGAATACTCAGGACGGAGTGTAGGGTACGATAGTCACGCTGGAACATTTGGTCGGATGATGCTTTTTTCGCCATACCATCGTCTGTGCCACCTCAGCGGCATTCCAACCACGCCGCTCAGTCCGACCCCTCGTCCACAGCCACAGTCCGGCCCGCCCCGCCACAGCCCCGCTCCGACAATCCACTGGGAGCAATGGGTGTCAAGTCATCATCAGGCAACGCGCCGGAGGAGACACTGCACTGCTGCCGAGTCACTTCGGTGGAGTTTAGTGCTGCCTGTTCTGATCCAACATAGACACCACCTATTAATCCCCACTGACGTCATTAGCAGCTTAGTCGCGGAGCCGGCGCAAGTAAGCTGTCCCTCTGGAGGGCGCTTCCACGTCCGTCCGACGATCATCTCCAAAATTTGCTGATACCGGTGTCCCCGCCAGAATCAAACCAAGGTGTGGAGGGGCTGTCGAAATTGAGGTCACCGAGAGAGTAGGACATGAAGGGCCACAGAGTTTGCGACATTGTATTAAATGCTGATCGATGAGGATGAGGATGATGAAATGGATGCTACGGATATCAATTCTGATAGGGGGCTGCATGACAGGACTGCACTTGACGCTTACTTTCAAAATATATCCCGGCATCAAGCAGGCCCAAGAAATACAGACACCTGCAGTGTTGGTCAGGAAATTTGAGTGGCACTCGCAGATGTACATCCATTAAGTGGATGAAACTCGACTATGTGGTCCCAGTCTTCCCAACTGAGCCCATAGCAAACTCAGTTCTGGGTAGGAGCCGGTCGGGCCAGAAAAATTCCACAAAGAAATGGCTCTGAGGGAAATCGAACGCAAGACCTCCCAGTCGGGAATCCACGACCCTGGCCACTTCACCACAGTGGGTGTCTGATAATACAAATAAAACCGTCATGCACTAGTCTCTCAAGTATCACTGTCGTTAGAAATGCCCGCTCCCCCCCCCCCCCCCCCCCCCCCCCCCCCCCCCCCCCCCCCCCCCCCCCAAACACCAAGAACAACAAGGAGAAAAGTCTTGTTTTCCTGCGTTTCAGGACTTGTCTGGAGTCAATACTTGCACTGCCCTGCCCAAGACTGGACCCTGGACTCCACCATCAACTTGACGTGTTATGTGCCCATAGAAACCCACACAGGGTGTGTTTCTACCTACGATACAGTCACCATCGCTCGACGTGATGATTCTGGAAACAGCACCCAAGATGCACTTTTCAGGCCATCACCAACACCACGTGCACCAATCCCAATAAATACTGTTTCTGTGAACCTGACATCGGGACTCACTTCGTGTTCAACTACACCTTCACTGTTGACGAGCAGGACGTCGGTTCCTGGAGGTGCTCGGTGAACTGCGATGAAAACGATATTGCGGACATGGTGTTCACCCAGGACAACTGTGACGACAGGGAGGTGATGGGTAAGTCGGTTCTTGTATCGTGTGTGTGTGTGTGTGTGTGTGTGTGTGTGTGTGTGTGTGTGTGTGTGTGAGTGAGGGTGAGAGATACAGACAGACCACATAGAGAGACAGACAGAGAGAGAAAGCGCTTGGGCGTGTTTGTATTGGTAAAGGCCTACCTTTGTGTGTACGCAGGCATGTGTGTTTTTGCATTATTCACTTATGGATATAGATTTCTTTCATCACATGCATAATGTTAGTATTAAAGCAATATTGCTAACGTGTTAGTGTGAACTGAACTATTGAAAAAAGTAAAATGCATAAAAAGATAAAAATGCAATTTTTGTTCAATGTTTC
>CM031626.1:49969845-49976534 GCA_018398815.1 Conus ventricosus
TAAGCACGGGATCAAGGATGCAGGCTTATGCCATGAGCACGGGTCAAGGATGCAGGCTATGCCATAAGCACGGGTCAAGGATGCAGGCTATGCCATGGGCACGGGATCAAGGATGCAGGCTATGCCATAGGCACGGGGTCAAGGATCCAGGCTATGCCATGGGCACGGGTCAAGGATGCAGGCTATGCCATGGGCACGGATCAAGGATGCAGGCTATGCCATGGGCACGGGATCAAGGATGCAGGCTATGCCATGGGCACGGGTCAAGGATGCAGGCTATGCCATAAGCACGGGGTCAAGGATGCAGGCTATGCCATGGGCACAGGTCAAGGATGCGGGCTAGTTTAAGACGGGGTAAAGGATGCAGGCTGTATGGGACGATGTCAGGGATGCGGCTATGTCATGGGCACGGGGTCAAGGTGCGGGCTGCCATAAGCAGGGGTCAAGGATGCGGCTTGCCAGGCACGGGATAAGGATGCGGGCATGCCATGGGCACGGGATCAGGATGCAGGCTATGCCATGGGCACGTGCAGGATGCGGCTAGTCATGGCACGGGGAAAGGACAGGCTGTCTAAGCACGGATCAGGATGCAGGCTAGCGGGGCACGTGTAAAGGTGCAGGCTAGCCTTGGCACGGGATCAAGGATGCAGCTATGCCATAAGCACGGGGTAAAGGATGCAGGCTTTGCAATGGGCACGGGATCAAGGATGCAGGCTATGCCATAAGCACGGGGTCAAGGATGCGGGGCTATGCCATGGGCACGGGATCAAGGAGCAGGCTATGCCATAAGAAGGGGTCAAGGAGCAGGCTATGCCATGGGCACAGGATAAAGGATGCAGACTTTTGCCATAAGCACGGGATCAAGGATGCAGGCTATGCCATGGGCCGGGATCACGGATGCAGGCTATGCCAGGGCACGATGGCAAGGATGCCGGCTATGTCATGGGCACGGGGTCAAGGACGCAGGCTGTCATAAGCACGGGATCAAGGATGCAGGCTATGCCATGGGCACGTGTCAAGGGTGCAGGGCTATGCCATGGGCACGGGTCAAGGATGCAGGCTATGCCATAAGCACGGGGTCAAAGGATGCAGGCTTTGCAATGGGCACGGGATCAAGGATGCAGGCTATCCCAATAAGCACGGGGTCAAGGATGCAGGCTATGCCATGGGCACGGGATCAAGGAATGCAGGCTATCCCATAAGAAGGGGTCAAGGATGCAGGCTATCCCATGGGCACAGGATAAGGATGCAGACTATGCCATAAGCACGGGATCAAGGATGCAGGTTTATGCCAAAGCACGGGGTCAAGGATGCAGGCTTTTGCCATGGGCACGGGATCAAGGATGCAGGCTATGTCATAAGCACGGGATCAAGGATGCAGGCTATGTCATAAGCACGGGATAAAGGGAAATGCAGGCTATGCAATGGGCACGGGATAAAGGATGCAGGCTATGCCATACGCACGGGGTCAAGGATGCAGGTTTATGCCATGGGCACGGGATCACGATGCAGGCTATGCCATGGGCACGATGTCAAGGATGCAAGCTATGCCATGGGCACGGGATCAAGGATGCAGGCTATGCCTTTAAGCACGGGATCAAGGATGCAGGCTATGCCATAAGCACGGGATCAAGGATGCAGGCTATGTCAAGGGCACAGGGTCAAGGACGCAGGCTATGTCATGGGCATGGGATCAAGGAAGCAGGCTATGTCAAGGGCACGGGATCAAGGATGCAGGCTATGTCATGGGCACGGGACAAGGATGCAGGTATGTCATGGGCACGGGATCAAGGATGCAGGCTATCCCATGGGCACGGGGTCGCAGATGCAGAGTAGAACATTGTTGCGCATGTCAAGGACGGGAATGCAGCGTAAAACATGGTTATGGTCGCGGGGGTGAAAAGGAGGGCCCGGGGGAAATGCAGCGTACAACATGGTTATGGTCGGGGGTTTGTAAAGGGGGCCCGGGGATGCGCGTACAACTTTGGTTATGGCTGCGGGTGTAAGGGACGGGAACGCGGTACGGCGGTCGCGGTTGCTGGGCGCGACAGGGGAAGGTGGGGTGACGGGGAGGAGGTGCAGATGCAGGGGCGTAACGTGGGTGAGGGTTTTAGAGAGCGCGGATTTCAGGGCTTGAATGGGTGGGGGAGTTAGTGGGGGTGGGGGAGGGGCGGGGGGGGGGGGGGGGGGGGGAATGAAGATGCAAAGTGTAACATGGGTGGGATACAGGGGGGCGAATGCAGGGGTGCTTGGAGTGCAGATTTCCGAGCTGGACATGGGTTGGGGGGGGGGGGGGGGGGGGGGGGCGGATGGGGGGAGGGGCGCGACGAATTCAGGGCGCGACGTGAATGGGGAGGGAGGGTTGCGGAATTTCCGCGCGCCTGACCTGAGTGGGGCTTGAAGGAAAGGGTTTTGGTGTGTGTGTGTGCAGATTTTTAGGCTTAATAAGTGGGAGGGGGTAGGGTTTAGGGTGGGGAAGGCGTGCTACAGATGGGTGTACAGGGCGCACAGTTTTCAGGGCCTGTCATGGGTTAAGGTATAGGGGGGGGCGGATTTCAGGGCCTGACGTGACTAGGGTTGTATGGAGGTGAAGACTTCATGGCATGATAGGGTGGAGCGTACAAGGGGTGTCGATGAAGGGTTGTAACGGGTAGGCATATTGGGGCAGACGTGGCGCGGGGTACTGGGCGTGACCTTCTTGGGCGAATTGGGGCAGAGGGGGAAAAAAAAGCAGAACGTGACAGGGTGGCCATTATGAAGCAGAGGAGGTGCAAAGACAGGGGGTGACAGATGGGCGTGTTGGGGTGTGGAGGTGCGGATGAAGGGCGTGACTTGGTGGGCGTTTTTGGGGCAGAGGGGGCCGGATGAAGGGCGTGACATGGTGGCGTATTGGGGCGAGGGGCACGGATGAAGGGCGTGACATGGTGGGCGTATTGGGGCAGAGGGGGCAGGTGAAGGGGTGACATGGTTTGGGCGTTGTGGGACGAGGGGCACGGATGAAGGGCATGACCCTGGTGGGCGTATTGGGCAAAGAGGGCGGCTGAATGGGTTAACGTGGGTGGGCGGTTGGGACAGAGGAGGCATGGGATGGAAGATGTCGTGGAAGGGAGGACTTATTTATTCAAAGGGGGCACAGTGAAGGGCATGAAATGGAGGGAGCAATGACCAGGTGAGGTGCGAAAAAAAAGGGGCGTGAATGAGTGGGTGTATTGGGACAGAGGAGGCATATGAAGGGCGTGACATGGTGGGCGTATTGGCAGAGGGGGTGCTGAAGAAGGCCGTGACTTGGGGTGCATCGATTGGGGGAGACGGGACGGATGAAGGGCGTGAGTGGTCAGCGTACTGGAGCAGAGGGAGCGAGGATGAAGGGCGTGACATGGTGGGCGTATTTTGGGGAGAAAGCGCAGATGAAGGGCCGTGACATGGTGGGCGTATTTGGGCAGAAAGCGCAGATGAAGGGCCCTGACATGGTGGGCGTATTTGGGCAGAAAGCGCAGATGAAGGCGTGACATGGTGGGGTATTTGGGCAGAAAGCGCAGATGATGGCTCGACATGGTGGGCGTTTTGGGCAGAAAACGAGATGAAGGGCGTGACGTGGGTGCGTGTTTTTGGGCAGAAGCGCAGATGAATGGTGTGGAAAATGGTGGGCGTATTTGGGCAGAAAGCGCAGATGAATGGGTGACATGGTGGGCGTATTTGGGCAGAAAGCGCAGATGAAGGGCGTGGTGGGTGGTGTATTGGGGTAGAGGAGGCGCGGATGAAGGGGTATGATGTGGTGGGTTTTATTGGGGTAGAGGGGGCGCGGATGAAGGGTATGATGTGGTGGGCGTTTGAGGGGGCGTGGATGAAGGGTATGATGTGGTGGGCGTATTGGGGTAGAGGGGCGTGGATGGAGGGTATTGATGTGGTGGGCGTATTGGGGAAGAGGGGGGCGCGGATGAAGGGTATGTGTGGTGGCGTATTGGGGTAGAGGGGGGCGCGGATGAAGGGTATGAGTGGTGGGCGTATTGGGGGAGGGGGGCGCGGAATGGGGTATGATGTGGTGGGCGTAGAGGGGGCGCGGAAAGAAGGGTATGATGTGGTGGGGTATTGGGGTAAAGGGGGCGCGGATGAAGGGTATGATGTGGGGGGCGTATTGGGGTTGAGGGGGCGTGGTAGAAGGGTATGATGTGGTGGGGTATGGGGTAAAGGGGGCGTGGATGAAGGGTATGATGTGGGGGCGTATTGGGGTAAGGGGGCGCGGATGAAGGGTTGATGTGGTGGGGTATTGGGGTAAAGGGGGCCGGATGAAGGGTATGATGTTGGGGGGTATTGGGGTAGAGGGGCTGTGGATGAAGGGTTATGTGTGGGTGGGGCGTAGAGGGGGCGTGGTGAAGGGATGTGAGGTGGGCGTATTGGGGTAGAGGGGGTTTGGATGAAGGGTATGAGTAGTGGGCCCGGAGAGGGGGCGCGGTGAGGGTTGATGTGGGTGGGCGTTTGGGGTAGAGGGGGCGAGATGAAGGTATGATGTGGTGGGGGGTAGAGGGGGCGTGGATGGACGGTATGTGTGGTGGGCGTTTTGGGGTGGAGGGGGCGTGGATGGAGGGTCTGATGTGGGGGTATTGGGGGTAGACGGGGCGTGGGGTGGAGGGTTTCTGTTGTGGTGGGCGTATGGGTAGAGGGGGCGTGGATGAAGGGTATGATTTGGTGGGCGTAGTGAGGCATAGGGGACATGGATGCAGGGCATGCATGACATGGGTGGGCGTATTAGGGCAATGGGGGCTCAGATGAAGGGCGTGTTATAGTGGGCGTATTAGGGCAATGGGGGCTCAGATGAAGGGCGTGTTATAGTGGGCGTATTGGGGCAGAGGGTGTTCAGATGAAGGGCGTGTTATAGTGGGCGTATGGGGGCAAAGGGTGTTCAGATGAAGGGCGTGTTATAGTGGGCGTATGGGGGCAGAGGGTGTTCAGATGAAGGGCGTGTTATAGTGGGCGTATGGGGGCAGAGGGTGTTCAGATGAAGGGCGTGTTATAGTGGGCGTATGGGGGCAGAGGGTGTTCAGATGAAGGGCGTGTTTTGTGGGCGTATTGGGGCAGAGGGTGTTCAGATGAAGGGCGAGAGGCAGTAGGCAACTTGGGGTAGAGGGGGCGTGGATGAAAGGCGTGACGCGGGTCGACGAACTGGCAAAGGGGGGGGGGGGGGGGGGGGGGCGCAGATGCAGCATCAGAAATGTATGGGCAAGGGGAGGAAGGGCGCTGATGCACGTGGGTGGGCCTAATGGATAAACGAATCGATGGCGGGGAGGGGGGAAGGGAGGGTTGCATGCACATGGGTTGGCGCATTAGGGGGGTGGGGGAGAAGGAGACCGAGTATGCGTGGCGTGAAATGGTTGGGTGTACGGGAGGGGGGGGGGGGGGGTGCGTCGCACATGCAGTTTGACGTGGATGGGCGTACGGGGGTGGGTGGTGAGAGGAGAACGGATGCAGGGTGTGACATGGATGGGGGGGGGGGGGGGGGGGAGGGGGGGTGGAAGTGGAGAGGCGCGGTCGTATGGCGTGACACGGGTGGGCGAAGAGGGGAGGGGGGATGCGGATGCAAGGCATGACATGAATGCGTGTGGACGACCAAACTGACTTTGATCTTAAACGGATCGTAACACAGGAATATGGCAGGAAATCTCTCCCTCCGCCCCATCCCCCCCCCCCCCTCTCTCTCTTCCAACCATCCTTTCTTCTCTTCTCTCTCTCTCTTCTCTCTCTCTCTCTCTCTCACACACACACACACACACACACACACACACCACACACACACACACACACACCACCACACACGCGCGCGCACACACACACACACACACACACAGACACGAGAGAGAGAGAGAGAGAGAGAGAGAGAGAGGAGAGAGAGAGGAGAGAGAGAGAGAGGAGAGAGAGAGGAGAGAGAGAGAGAGAGAGGAGAGCAAAGGGCATGACAAAAATAAATGCCGATGGAACAATAGCTTCAATGCCAGATGGAGAAGGGAACAACAGCAGGACTACATCAGTTCTCTGTTGGAGGAGAATGACTTCCTCTCTGGTGGCTCTGACGACGTGCTCCTCTCCTGCTGCCCGAAGGCTCTTCAGGATGGATTCATAGTCTGTCGAACACTTTCTTCGATTTGGTCAGAAGAAACTTCACGGAGAGCTTGACAGTAGGACGCCTTCAGAGAAGAACCTCGCTTCTATCCCACCATTCCCACACACACCTCAAGCAAGTGTTTTGGCCTGAACTCGTTGCACGCTGAAGGGGCCGGGCCGCATCCAGGTGTCAACTTCCAGATGCATTTCTGTGGTCGTTTTTTCCTCCCAGGCGCTGCCGGGATTCGAACTCGCAACTTCTAGAACGACGGGTGTCTCAAGGAGTTGTTTTTTCTTAGACGTATGTCTTGCTCGTATCGTTAAGGGACTTCTAGCCATTTGGGTTAAACAACCACTTAAAAAAAAGACGACTTAAGACGGTCACCGATGACCAACGTTGAAAACCCCCTCACTGAACTGAACTGAACTGAACTAAACTGGGCGTGGAGGAGTCATGAACGGTACATTAGTTCAGCGAGTTAAACTCGTTGCAAATTGCGGGATTTGTCGTTTCGGACACAACATGATCTGCAAACCCACTCGCTATCCCTTTGACTGCATATATACTGACTTCCATAAAAAACGCGAAAGCA
>CM031626.1:49977534-49987534 GCA_018398815.1 Conus ventricosus
AAAGAAGCTGAAGGTTAGGGGCGAATTTTATTGGTCACAATTGTACAGAGTGGAAGCGAGAATTCAACGTGATTTGACTCATTACACCGGTAATGTGTGAAAATGTCATCAGCAATATGTCTTTGTGTGGAAAATCCAAGGTCACGTGACAAACCAGCTTGAAGTCCTAATACCGTGTGTGGCCACCATTTGCGTTGACAACTGCTTGGACACCTGCGGCTCATTGAGTGGACCAGGTGGTTGATGCGTCCCTTGGCACACCAGCCCACACATGGACGATGGCTGGTGAAGTTGAGCCGCTGTTGCTGGTCGTGGACGCAGGAGGTCCAACCGTCTTGCCAAGTTCATCCAAAAATGTTCTATTGGGTTTTAAATCGGGACTGAGGGCTGGCCAGGGCAGCACATTGACGTCGTTATGCTGAAGAAATTGCTGGGTGGCCCTGGCTGTGTGTGGTCTTGCATTGTCCTGTTGGAATGTCCAGTTTGGGTGTTGCACACAAAAAGGAACGACATGGGGTCTGAGCACCTGGTGGATGTAGCGCTGTGCATCGACACCCTGTCCGCGACCAGGACCAATGTTCTGAAAAATGACTGGTCCTATGGCGTGGTTAATGCCAATTGCACCCCATATCATAACGTTCGGGCCTCCCAGGGGTTCCGCTCTACCACACAGGAGTCAGCATAGCGTTCACCAGGTCGACGCCATATTCTGACACGACCGTCAGCCATGTCAATACAAAAACGGCTCTCATCTGAGAACAGTATGCGTCCCCACTGCTGCCTGCGCCAGTTGATTCGGGCTTGTGCCCACTGCAGCCTGTCCTGCCGGTGTCTTGGTGTCAGTACTGGACCTCTGTGAGGACGCCTACATGCCAGCCCGTTCTCCTGAAGACGCCGCCGCATAGTGTTGAGGCTGATTCGTTGCTGGAGATTCCCAGGCACCTGTCGAGCAGTGTTAGCGGCTGTTTGCCGCCTGTCCCGCAGATGGGTTCGAACAAAATGGCGATCCTCTCTTGGTGTGGTGACCGAGGACGGCCTGGCTGGGGACGATCATCAGTGGTACCAGTGACTTGCATGCGATGCTGCAGACGATAGATGGTTGAGATGTGGACGTTAAAGATGTTGGCGACCTGCCTGGCATCCACATCAGCCTCCAGATGGCCTGGGGCACGATTGCGTTCCTCTGCTCGTAGTCTTGGCATCTCTGTAGCGCTCAGACGGCAAGTCGTTACCTGAACCTTGTAGCGCGGCTTTATAAAGGCTGCATGCCTGCGTACTTGTCGCTGGTTAACTTTGCTCTGCATGGTGTGCACGTGCCTCACATGCAGCAACCAGTTTGCCATTTTTGTTGACCCTCCAATGCGGGAATGATGTGTTGTTCACACAATTTTTTCACTGCACGTGAGTCTTGGCCCCAAACAACTTGCCACAATGGTTCAATATTGTATATTCACCCTTTTCACCCGAAAAATAGCCTTTCAATTTTTCGCGTTTTTTTTATGGAAGTCAGTATATATTTTCATAGCATGCGCAATTTCCCAGTATGTGCATTTGCCCCAAAAGAACGCGTGTTCCGCGGGTAGGCCTATAGGCCTATGTACAAACTGTCGCCGCTGTGTACTGATCTTCCCAAATCATGTACAGTTGCCATGGAATGTGCCTCTGCCGTCCAGAATCATGATCAAATCGCTCGCAATTACTATACACTTTCTTCTTCTTTTTTCTTTGTTTTTTTTTTTCTCCTTTTTTCCCCTCAAGATTTAAGATGGGGGAAAAAGAAGGGGTGGTGGTGAGGTCAGGAGAAGATAATAATCACACACCCTCTCTCTCTCTCTCTCTCTCTCTCTCTCTCTCTCTCTCTCTCTCACACACCCCCCCCGACCCCCCTCCCCTCCTCCCCCTCCCCACCACCAACCGCTTGCTCCCCTGCTGCTGTTTACCCCCCTGGAAGACGGCTGGGTGTCGGAGGCTGATGATTTGTTGGTGCTAGACGTGCACGCGGGGCATGACAACAAGGAGGTGAGGGGAAACGGGGTCACGCTTGTCTTCAGACGGTTGCCACGTGCACCGCGGACTGACGAGGGAACCGCTCTCTGTTTCAATCACACGCCAGACTGGCTTCAGTCTGTTGGTCTACTCCCCATGCCCCACCCCCCGCTCTCCTCTCACCTTTTTCGTCGCTCCATCTGTCTGTCTGTCTGTCTGTCTGTCCGTCCGTCTGTCTGTGTGATGTCTGTCTGCCTCTCTCTCTCTCTCTCTCTCTCTCTCTCTCTCTCACTCTCTCTCTTCTCTCTCTTCCCTCTCTCTCTCTCTCTCCACTGTATGTCATAAACTGGAAATAATCGCCATCATTCATGTTGTCACTGTCTTCGGCCGACGAGGGTTAAAAGGTGGTTGTCCTCATTATCCAAACGTTAACAGCGTCAAAACCAAGACAAGTAATTATTTTCTCACAAAACTACTTTTTTGTTTTGTTTTTGTTGTTGGTACAATGACGATGAATGCTTTTCATCGCGAAAAAAAGCAAAAAAAAAAAAAAAAAAAGCAATGGTGTTCTTTTGAATAACAACTCCCTTATGCGTAGCGATTTGGGGGCTCTCATTCTCATTCTGACTATGTTACTTCCCCTCCATCTTCCATCTCTCCTCCCACCACCGCCATCTCATTGTAGCTTTTGCCAGGGTTCCGGAATTTCAACTGATCCTGTCTTTTGGGGGTAAGGAAGTGATTGGTCAAAGTTATCCTAAGGAATTGTAGTTTATGAAAATATGTTCCAAGTGACGAATTTTAAATTACAAAAAAATTTGTTTAAGTGCGAGAGATGACATCGTCTTTTAGTCATGAAAATAACAATGTGCGAAGAACATTTATTCTGAAACCAAAATATTGCCTTACTATTTTTTGTAATAATCTTTTTATGATACTACTAATTGCTTTTAATAAACAAGGAAGCAAAAAAATAGTTTTCTAAGTTTTAATACCACTTGATTACTTATTGAAAATGCAATGCCGAAAGAAGTTTAGGGGGGGGGGGGGGGGGGGGGGGCACCCTTGCGGCCAAGGGCAATAACTCTAAGACCATCCCAATTTTTTGTTGTTGTTAACATGCATAAATGGATTCAGCACATACAGGAGCACATTTTAGACTTAGTCTGGTGAAACCTACCCCCCCCTCCCCCCCCCCCCCCCCCCCCTCCCCACCCCGCCCCCCCCCACCCCGCCCCGCTCCTCAACGACTGTTTTTCTGTCTGCCCTTTTGTGTGGAAACCTTTTCACTTTCCTCCTGTTACAATACACACAACTTGGCCATTCTTTCTGTTGAAATCTGACAGTACGTAGTGAGACAATACACACTGTCCCGAGACAGCACTGGCTAGTCGACATCTCTGCCTCAATACAGCCTTGGCCATTTCCTAATGACGCCATGCTGGTTTGCATCAGTGGGTGTTCTTTTTCTTCGTTCCTTCTGTAATTGGTTGGTGGGGCGATCAGGAAATCGGGGACGGCGCTCGCCACAGAACCGGCTTCCGTCTTGATCCCTTGGAAGTGTACAATTCTTTCATGACTTGAGCCAAGGAGGGCCTAGGGGAGGCAATCGCCTCGGTGCAAGATATTGGTTCTCTGGGTTGATTTCCTTCCCTTGTATGTATGTGGGTATGTATGTATGTATGGGTGCATGTATGTGTGTGTATGTATGTATGTATGTGTGTATGTATGCATGTGTGTATGTGTGTGTATGTATGCATGTGTGTTTGTGTGTGTATGTATGTATGTGTGTATGTATGTATGTATAAATTTATATGTGTGTGTGTATTATGTATGTGTGTATATGTATGTACGTACGTATGTATGCTGTCTAACTCTGTGTGTTTTGTGTGTGTTGTGTGTGTGTGTGTGTGTGTGTGTGTGTGTGTGTGTGTGGTTTCAAGCACTGGCGTTCTACACCTGACATTCATTGTCTAAAACATTTCATAGCCTGCCTCATTGTCGGGAATTTACATAACAGATCAGAAGTAGTACTTTTTTTTTTTCACTGAGCGTGGAGTGCTATGGGCTGGCTGCTGCTTCTGTGTTAGACTTACCGTGTGTATCGCTCCAGTCCCAGCACGACCACTCTGACAGGAGGAGAGGAACGGCATCCTGCACTTGTTGTCCCCCCCCCCCCCCCACCACAAGCTTGTTCAGCATGTCATTGCTTGGTCGGTCAGTGCGAGGTCAGTGCGAGGACCCACGTCAAGGCTGTACTGCACACTTCTCAGCTGACAATGCTGGGGTTATTTGAACAGCTGACCTGACCACTCTGACTGCAGACAGCTGTTTACCTCCTTGTATTGTGTCTGTGATCGATCTCGAGCTAAGGCTCAAAGATGCGCCCGTTTGTGTTCATCTTTGCGTAATGGTTTTAGTTTTTTGGTTGACTTACTTCCTTACCGCCTTTCTTTTTGTCTATTTCTTTTTTTTTTTAACATTTCACCTGCTGCTTTGGTGTCCCGTCGAAGTTTGTTGTTGAAACCTTGGTGGCGAGAAATACCACAGAATTATAGACTGTAGTAAATCTCCATTTGATGCCCAGGGATTCTTCGTCTTCTTCCTCGTTCGCTTCCCATTAGATGAGCAGCCCGGTGTCCCCCGATGAAGGCTGCCGTCCACCACAGCTCCTCCAGGGTGCCGTACAGCTTGGCTTCCACTGCTGTCGGTGTTGGCCGGTACTTCCTTCTGGATGCTGCATGCGTCATACAGTCTTGAAGGATGTGGTCTGTTGTCATTGGTCCCTCACCACAAGGGCACTCTCCCCTCTGTCCAATGCCAAATTTTTCCAAGGGATAATCCACATTGTTAATTGGAAACCGTGCCTTTAATTAAAGATTCATTAAAGCCAAATGTATTTGAACCATGGTCTGAGACGAGTTTTCTATGTATGACTGTTTAACAAGTAGGCTTTAAAGACTTGAAGTCTTAGTTGGTCATCATTCTTACAGATTAATGTCAGGAGGTTACGACTCTTATCTCCATCATATTAATACTGTCAAATAAATCAACTGTTGCCTCTCTCTCTCTCTCTCTTCTCTTCTCTCTCTTCTCTCTCTCTCTCTCTCTCTCTCTCTCTCTCTCTCTCTGTGTGGGTGTGTGTTCATACAAAATATTTAAAAGCGCTTATTTATCATTCCTTTCTTTTACCTGGGGAAAAAATACTTCAAGCAAGTTACATTCATATGCTGTGAATGGTTTAAAACTAGCATTGTTACCTTGTCGTGGATGTGGCCTGTGTTCCTAACATAGTGACGATCATCATGTGCACGTACAACGAGCGCAACCATAGATACATTCACCCAAGGTGTTGGTCACAGACACAAATCTACACTATTCCTCCCATCTCTCCCAACACACTCACCGCCATATTGTCTTATATACAGAATATTATCACCGCCATATTGTCTTCTGTACAGAATATATCATCACCATGTTGTCTTCTGTACAGAATATATCACCGCCATATTGTCCTATATACAGAGTATATCATCACCATGTTGTCTTCTGTACAGAATATATCACCGCCATATTGTCTTATATACAGAATTGTATCACCACCATATTGTCTTCAGTAGAGAAATATATCACCGCCATGTTCTCCTATATACAGAATATATCACCGCCATATTGTCTTCCGTACAGAATATATCACCGCCATATTGTCTTATACACAGAATATATCACCGCCATATTGTCTATATACAGAATATTATCACGCCATATTGTCTTCAGTGAGAGAATATATCGCCGCCATATTGCCTTCTGTACAGAATATATCACCGCCATGTTGTCTTCTGTACAGAATTATCACCGCCATATTGTTTCTGTACAGGTATATCACCGCCATATTGTCTTCTGTACAGAGTATATCACGCCATATTGTCTTCTGTACAGAATATATCACCGCCATATTGTCTTCTGTACAGAATATATCACCGCCATATTGCCTTCTGTACAGAGTATATCACCGCCATATTGTCTTCTGTACAGAATATATCACCGCCATATTGTCTTCTGTACAGAGTTATCACGCCATATTGTCTTCTGTACAGAGTTTTCCGCCATATTGCTTCGTACAGAATACATGACCGCCATATTGTCTTTGGTACTAAGTATACCACCATATTGTTTTTGTACAGAGTATTCACGCCTTTATTGTTTGTGGACTAGAGATATATTCTGCACGTGTTTCCACCTCTCCAACAACTCACCCCCCCCCCCCCACTCCCTTCTATTGTCTTATGGACCACCAGCTAAGTTTGCACCCACACTTCCCAAACAATGCTCCCTACACAATCCTGCTACTTGCAAGCGCACACACCTATAAGTGGCGCGCACGGACATGGAACGAACAGGAGAGGGAAGTGGAAGAGAGAAGAGAGGGGAAGGGGGAGAGGGAAGTGGAAAGGGAGGGAAGGGGAAGGGAGGAGGGAGGGGAAGGGAAAGGGAGGGGGGGAAGGGAGGGAGGGGAAGTGAAGGGAGGGAGGGGAGGAAGGGGGAGGGGGAAGGGGAAGGGAAGGGGAAGTGGAAGGGAGGGAGGGAAGGGGAAGGGAAGGGAGGGAGGGAGGGAGGGGGGGAGGGAAAGGGAGGGAGGGGAAGTGGAAGGGGGGGAGGGAAGTGGAAGGGAGGGAGGGAAAGGGAGGGAGGGGAAGTGGAAGGAGGGAGGGGGAAGGGGAGGGAGGAGGGAAGTGGAAGGGGGGGGGAAGGGGAAGGGGAGGGAGGGGAAGTGGAGGGAGGGAGGGAAAGGGGAAAGTGGAAGGGAGGGAGGGGGGGAAGGGGAGAGGGAGGGAGGGGAAGGGGAGGGAGGGGAAGTGGAAGGGGGAGGGAGGGGAAGTGGAAGGGAGGGGAGGGGAAGTGGGGGAAGGGAGGGAGGGGAAGGGAGGGAGGGGAAGTGGAAGGGAGGGAGGGGAATAAGGGAGGGAGGGGAAGGGAAGGGAGGGGGGAAGGGAGGGAAGGGGAAGTGGAAGGGAGGGAAGGGAAGGGGAAGGGAGGGAGGGGGGGAAGGGAGGGAGGGGAAGGGAGGGAGGGGAAGGGAAGGGGGGAGGGGGAAGGGAGGGAGGGGAAGGAGGGCAGGGAGGGAAGTGGAAGGGAGGGAGGGGAGGAGGGTGAAGGGAGGGGAAGGGAAGTGGAGGGAGGGGAAGGGAGGGAGGGAAGGGGAGGGAGGGAGGGGAAGGGAGGGAGGGAGGGGAAGGGGAGGGAGGGAAGTGGAAGGAGGGAGGGGAGGAGGGGGGAGGGGAAGGGGAAGGGAGGGAGGGGAAGGGGGAAGGGAGGGTAGGGGAGGGAGGGAGGGAGGGGAAGGGGAGCGGGAGGGAGGGAGGGAGGGGAAGTGGAAGGGAGGGAGGGGAAGTGGAAGGGAACGAACGAACGAACGAAATGTTGTTTAATGAGGGAAAAGAATAAGCACCAGTCAGTGGCTTTTTTTCATCCAGCCCTCAAAAAATTTAAATACATGGTAGAAATCATTGCATCGAACTGCATATAAACTCATAAACAACAATGAATACATGGCAATTTAGAATAAGAGAATGCACAATATAACTAGAGGAAGAGAATGTGGGAGAGAGGGAGGGATGGAAAGCGACTCAAAGAGAGAGAGAGGTGGGGACTTGGAGACACAGAATAAAGATACGGAGTCTCTGACACAAGGAGAGAAGAAGAAAAGGAAGAAGAAGAAGAAGAAGAAGAAGAAGAAGAAGAAGAAGAGAGATGATGATGATGATGATGATGAAAAGAAGACTAAGGAGAAGAGGAGGAGGAGGAGGAGGAGGAGGAGGAGAAAGCATATAAAAAATTGGCACATGACAAACTACAATGAAGAAGAGTGGTAAAAACATCAAGTCATGGAATGAAGGGGGGGGGGGGGGGGGGGGGGGAAGCTGAAAGACACCAGACGTGCCCAACTCGGCAGCAAGCAACAATTCCATACACCCCCCCCCCCCCCAAATTCAAGAACGACAAGAGAAGGAAGAAGGGGATCAACATAGGATGACAAAATATTGAGAGAGGAGAGAGAGAGCGAGAGAGAGAGAGAGAGAGGAGAGAGAGAGAAAGGGAGGGGACAGAGACAGCCAGATCGACAGAGAGAGAGAGAGAGAGGAGAGAGAGAGAGAGAGAGAGAGAGAGAGAGAGGAGAGAGAGAGAGACCAAAGTTTGCCACATCACAAATGACAAATACAATGAAAAAGGGTAGTATCAAAATCAAGTCATGCAATAAAGGGAATGAGCTGAAAACACCAGAATACCCATCACAGCAACCCCCCCCCCCCCCCCCCCCCCCCCCACCCCCCCCCCCCCCCCCAACATCAAACAATAAGAGAAAAGAAGAAGGAGATCAACATGGGATAACAAACCCGACTCATGGACTTTTGTTTTCTAGTTCAGTTAATAATAACGAGTGATACCTTTCTTTGAACATGTTGAGACTGATATTACGTCGATTTTATTAATAATGGCTTTCCCACAAACAACTCCTGAGTAAATCAGACTAGTTTTAAAAAGATCAGTTCTGGGACGCGGTGGTACTATCCTAGACGAATGGTTATTACTCTTTGTTGGAAACATATTAGTAAGGGAGTGTGGTGCTCTTCCGGACAGTATTTTGAACATGAAGGACGGCTTTGTTATACTCTAATTTCATTTTTAATGGCAAATATTCAATACCTTATAATCAGACGCTAACAGCGTCGACGGCTTTAAAAAGAACCAATTTCAACGCTCGTCTATGTAGACTTACTAGAGGTTTCATGATATTATTGCTTGCGGAATCCCAAACAGTTGAAACATAATTTATGTAAGATTCTATGTAAGCACAGAAGAACATTTTTCGACTGTGTAGATTCAAGAATTTTTTCACTTCAGAGAGTTGATAGATCTTTTTAGAAATAATGTTACATATCCTTGTAATATGATCTGACCATGACAAATTATTATCAATGACAACTCCAAGAACTTTATGGCTATTAGTTTCTTCAATCTTTTTGTCATTTAAGTAAAGAACAGATAAATTATCAGGAAGATTTTGACGTTTTTGTCGAGTTGTTATAAGCATGAATTTCGTTTTCTGTGGATGTGGACACATGTGATTTAGTTCAGACCAGTCGGCTAAGTGGTTAATATTTTCCTGAAGAGCTGTTGAGACCTCGACAACATTGGTGCTACTGATGTGTAAGGTTGTGGGCGTCAGCAAATAACTCGCATTCTGCAGTAAGAACTAAAGGTTAGTCGTTAATGTAAATTGAAATAATAAAGGACTAGGGGCAGAACCTTGTGGAACACCGTAATCAACAGGCAATGCAGAAGATGTTTTTCCACTAAACGTTACTGATTGTTTTCTTCCAGATAGGAAAGATGGCATGAGTTCTAATGAATGAGTAAACAAACGATAGATCTTAAGTTTTTTTTAGGAGTGCATGGTCAAGTACATCAAAGGCTTTAGTGAAATCAACAAAAAGAGCACCAGTGATTTTGTCATTGTTGATATTAGTCAACCATTTGTCTTCTAAGGATGTCAGTGCAGTATGGCATGAGAAGTTTGCTCTGAAACCTGATTGGTTCGGATGGAAAAGATTGTAAAAATTGAAATGATGGAGAATAGAATTTTTAATGTGATTTTCTAAGGGTTTAGACAAGACAGGTAATAGAGAAATAGGCCTGTAATTAGAAGGCTCTGAATCGTTCCTGATTTATATAAGGGAATAATTTTTGCAACTTTAAATGCCTTTGGAATTTTATTTTTTGAGATGCACAAGTTGTAGATGTACGTAAGGGTTTCAGAAATAACTGGTGCTGAGATTTTAAGAATTTTACTATCAATACCATCCAGTCCTCGTGAACATGTTTGCTTTAAATGAGTGAGTGCATTGTATACTTCATGCATGCCATTAAAGGTATAGCTCAGTTGGTTAGAGCGCCTGACTCGTAATCTTGGTGATCCTGGGGTTGCGGGTTCGAACCTCCGCCGGGGCGTTTC
>CM031626.1:49992534-49997952 GCA_018398815.1 Conus ventricosus
CCCTCTACAAGTGTTCCATCTACGGAAGTGCTCCTCTACAAGCGCTTCCTCTACAAGTGTTCCCTCCAGATGGGTTCCCTCTACAAGTGTTCCATCTACGGAAGTGTTCCCTCTACAAGTGTTCCCTCAACAAGCATTCCCTCTACAAGCGTTCCTCTACGAGTGTTCCCTCTACAAGCGTTCCTCTACAAGTGTTCCACCCACAAGTGTTCCCTCTACAGTGTTCCATCTACGGAAGTGTTCGCTCTACAAGTGTTCCATCTACGGAAGTGTTCGCTTTACAAGTGTTCCATTCTACGGAAGTGCTCCCTCTACAAGCGCTTCCTCTACAAGTGTTCCTCCAGATGGGTTCCCTCTACAAGTGTTCCATCTACGGAAGTGCTCCTCTACAAGCGCTTCCTCTACAAGTGTTCCCCTCCAGATGGGTTCCCTCTACAAGTGTTCCATCTACGGAAGTGTTCCCTCTACAAGTGTTCCCTCAACAAGCATTCCCTCTACAAGCGTTCCCTCTACGAGTGTTCCCTCTACAAGCGCTCCCTCTACAAGTGTTCCACCCACAAGTGTTCCCTCTACAAGTGTTCCATCTACGGAAGTGTTTGCTCTACAAGTGTTCCATCTACGGAAGTGTTCGCTTTACAAGTGTTCCATCTACGGAAGTGTTCCCTCCACAATCGTTCCCTTACTGAAGCGTTCCATGTACGAAGGATTCCCTCTACTGAAGCGTTCCCTCTATCTGAAGCGTTCCCTCTACAAAAGCATTCCCTGTACTGAAGCGTTCCTCTACTAAAGCGTTCCCTCTACTAAAGCGTTAACTCTACTAAAGCGTTCCCTCTACTGAAGCGTTCCCTTACTAAAGCATTCCCTGTACTGAAGCGTTCCCTCTACTAAAGCGTTCCTCTACTAAAGCGTTCCCTCTACTAAAGCGTTCCCTCTACTGAAGCTTTCCCCTCTACTAAAGCATTCCCTGTACTGAAGCGTTCCCTCTACTAAAGCGTTCCCTCTACTGAAGCGTTCCCTTACTAAAGCATTCCCTCTACTGAAGCATTCCCTTACTAAAGCGTTGCCTCTACTGAAGCGTTCCCTTACTAAAGCGTTCCATCTACTGAAGCGTTCCCTCTACTGAAGCGTTCCCTCTACTGAAGCGTTCCCATCTACTGAGGCGTTCCCTCTACTAAAGCGTTCCATCTACTGAAGCGTTGCCTCTACTGAAGCGTTCCCTCTACTGAAGCATTCCATTTTACTGAGGCGTTCCATCTACTGAAGCGTTCCATCTACTGAAGCGTTGCCTCTACTGAAGCGTTCCCTTACTAAAGCGTTCCCTCTACTAAAGCGTTCCATCTACTGAAGCGTTCCCTCTACTGAAGCGTTCCCTCTACTAAAGCGTTCCCTCTACTAAGCGTTCCCTGTACTGAAGCGTTCCCTCTACTAAAGCATTCCCTGTACTGAAGCGTTCCCTCTACTAAAGCATTCCCTGTACTGAATCGTCATCATCATCAGTCTCTCCGTGCCTGCTGGCGCTTGAGGCTACGTCAAGAGATCTCCATCTGGCTCTGTCTGCGGCTGCTCTGGGTGCTGTGTTGAGAGTCAGTCCTTTGTCTTTCAGCTCTCTTTCTATTGTCCTGCGCCAGGTTTCCTTCGGTCGCCCCCGTTTTCTTTTACCTTGGGGGGTCCAGCGCAGGGCTGTTCTGGGGAGTGAGCTGGGTGGCATGCGACAGACATGCCCTAGCCATCTCCATCGACGCGCCTGGATGGTGTCCTGTATTGTGGAGACTCCTGTTCTAGTCCTCAGTTCTTCGTTTGAGATGATGTTCGGCCAGAAGATCCTGAGGATACGTCGCAGACATTTGTTCTGGAACACTTCCAGCTTTTTCTCAATGGCGACGGTCGTCTTCCAGCACTCTGAGCCATACAGGAGGACGCTGAGGACATTGCTCTTGAAGAGTCGAATCTTCGTTTGGATGCTGAGGACGGTGGATCTCCAGATGGGCCTAAGCACTGCGAAAGCTTGGTTGGCTTTGCTGATTCTGGCATTGATCTCCTGGTTGCAGTCGCCGTCTGTGGTCATCTTGCTGCCCAGGTACACAAATTCCTGAACATCATCAAGTGGTTTGCCGTTAGCGGTGATGGGGTTGTTGTTTGTGGCATTTTTCCTCATGACCTGCGTCTTCCTCTCGTTGACCTTCAGCCCAATGGTGCTGGCTATCTCGCTGAGGCTTTCTGTCTTCTGCTGGGCGTCTGATGCTTGTGTGACAGCAGTCCCAGGTCATCTGCGTAGTCAATGTCCTCCAAGACTGAGGTCAACGTCCACCGGATTCCCCGTTGCTTTCCTGGGTGACGTTTCGCATCAACCAGTCGATGGCCAAGGAGAAGAGGATTGGTGACAGTATGCAGCCTTGTTTCACTCGGTGTCCACCTTGAATGGTTCCGTCAGCTGGTTGTTGTGGATGATGCGACACTCAAAGCTCTCATACAGGGACTGGATGATGTTGACCATTTTCTGGGGAATGCCGTAGTGTCGTAGGATCTTTCAGAGAGAAGCGCGGTGCAAACTGTCAAAGGCTTTCTCAAAATCAATGAAAAACCCGTAAAGTGGGCTGTTCCATTCATGGGACTGCTCGAGAATCTGGCGTAAGACGAAAATGTGATCAATGCATGATCTCCCGCTCTAAAGCCTGCCTGCTCTTGACGAAGTAGGTCATCTACCGCTTTTTTATACGCTGGAGTAAGATGCGACTGAAGACTTTGCTGTTGATTGATAGTAGGGTGATGCCTCTCCAATTGTTGCATTCTCCTAGATCTCCTTTCTTTGATAATTTGATGATGGTACCAGTTCTCCAGTCAGCTGGGGTTGTCTCCTGGTTCCATATGTCCTGCAGGATGCGTTGGAGGATAAGAGGTGTGTCCTGTTCTTCTGCCTTCAGCATCTCGGGGCATACACCATCTTCTCCTGGAGCGTTGCCATTCTTCAGCTTGCGGATGCCTTCCTTGACCTCATCTACTGTGATGCCTCCCATGTTGACGTCCAGGTCTCCTCTGCCATAGGAATGTCAGCTGGTGTTGGTGGATCAGAGCGGTTTTGGATCCTCTGGAAGTGCTCTCTCCACCTCTCGAGCTTGGCACATTCTTCTGTGATAGGTGTTCCGTCCTCTGCCTTAACTGGTATGTCTTGGTTCTGTCCTCTGTCTCCCCGCAGCCTCTTGGTGGTTCTATACACTGTCTTCATATCCTTCATCTCTGCTGCTGCCCAGCTTCTTCAGCAAGCCTCTCCGCATAGAGACGTTTATCTTTCCTTGCAGACAACTTCACTTCTTTGTCTTTCTCTCTGTGCTGGGTTGCTATTCTTTCCTTTAGCCTGGGTGACTTGACATCTAGCAGTTTCTTCTTGATCTGTTTTCTCTCCTCAATGGTTTTCCATGTGTTGGCAGTTATCCACTCAGATTTCACACTTTTCCTATAACCTATTGTCTCTTTTGCTGTTTCGGTTATAGCCTTGTTGAAACTGTCTATGGTCAGTGCTGTTTCATCTTGGAGGACGCTGAAGCGATTCTTCAAGGTGACGCAGAATTCTTTCTTTGTTGTTATATCTTTTAGCTTGGCAACATCAAAGCGCAGGTTCCGACTGTCCCCAACTTTTGCCTTCCTCAGTTTGAGGGTCAGTTTCGCTACCAGTAGTTCATGGTCACTACCAACATCTGCGTGTCGCATCACACGTACATATTTGTAGGGAGCGCCTCCATTTTCCGTTGATAATGATGTGGTCAATTTGGTTCTTTGTCTTTCCGTCGGGGGATGTCTATGTTAGCTTGTGGATGGTTTTGTGAGCGAAAAGAGTACCGCCAATGACCAAATTCATTTTCTTCACAGAGGTCGATGAGTCGTTCGCCGTTGTCGGTCATGTCTCCTATTCCATGTTTCCCCATGACTCTTTCCCTGTTCTCATTGTTGCTACAAACTCTTGCGTTGAAGTCCCCTATCAGGAGGAGAACATCGTGTCTTGGTATGTCATCCAATGTTGCTTGGAGCGCACTGTAGAACTGATCCTTGTCCTCTTCGTCAGTGTTGTCTATTGGTGCATAGGCCACTATAACTGATAGCTTGGCACACTTGGAGTTCATTCTTACATACAGCAGGCGTTCATTGATTGGTTTCCATTTCAGTACGGCATTGGCATGTTTCTTGGCAATAATGAGGGCAACTCCTTCCTGATGGATGTCATCTTGCCTTCCTGACCAGATGATGGTTTCTCCAGTACTCAGTCTCTGTTTTCCTGTTTTTGTCCATCTTGCCTCTGTGACCGCTAGTAGGCTCAGGTTGTAGTTCTTCATCTCATTTACAGTTTGTGCTAATCTTCCAGCTTGGTACAAGGTCCGCACGTTCCAAAATCCAACTCGCATGTGACGTTTTGGCGTTAGGAGATCCGCTATCGGGCTGGAGACGTCCTTTCGGCTTTGGTCCCCTCCTTCATAAGTCCAATTGCTTGGTCTGCTTCATTCCCTCTGCCAGATGGAGTAGTTTCTCTTGCTGTCGTTTCCGTAGCGGTAATGTTTTTACGGGTGAGGTTGCTTGCCCCACGCCAACTCTCCTCCTTTACCCGGGCTTGAGACCGGCAAGTGGCTCCGAAGAAACCACCAGGCGGAGCTGTACTGAAGCGTTCCCTCTACTAAAGCATTCCCTGTACTGAAGCGTTCCCTCTACTAAAGCATTCCCTGTACTGAAGCGTTCCCTCTACTAAAGCATTCCCTGTACTGAAGCATTCCCTCTACTAAAGCATTCCCTGTACTGAAGCGTTCCCTCTACTAAAGCATTCCTGTACTGAAGCATTCCCTCTACTAAAGCATTCCCTGTACTGAAGCGTTCCCTCTACTAAAGCATTCCCTGAACTGAAGCATTCCCTCTACTAAAGCATTCCCTGTACTGAAGCATTCCCTCTACTAAAGCATTCCCTGTACTGAAGCGTGCCCTCTACTGAAGCGTTCCCACAACTAATCGTTCCCTTACTGAAGCGTTCCCTCTACGGAAGCATTCCCACTACAAGCCGCGTTCACTCCACAGAAGCGTTCCCACTACAGACGAGTTCCCTTATGGAAATGTTCCCACTATAGAAGCATTCTCTCTGTGGAAGCGTTCCCACTATAGAAGCATTCCTTCTATGGAAGTGCTCCCTCTACTGAAGCGTTCCCTGTATGGAAGTGTTCCCTCTATAGAAGCGTTCCCTCTGTGGAAGAGATCACACAAATGAAGCGTTCCCTCTACTGAAGCGTTCCCTCTACTGAAGCATTCCCTCTATGGAAGAGTTCCCTCTACTGAAGCGTTCCATCTACTGAAGCGTTCCCTCTATGAAAGTGTTCCTTTACTGAGGCGTTTCACTACCCAAGGGTTTTCACTACTGAAGCGCTCCCTCAATGGAAGTGTTCCCAA
>CM031626.1:49998952-50011452 GCA_018398815.1 Conus ventricosus
GCGTTCCCACTACAAAAGCGTTCCCTCTACTGAAGCATTCCCACTACTGAAGCGTTCCCTCTATGAAAGCGTTCCTATTACTGAGGCGTTTCCACTACGAAGGGTTTTCACTACTGAAGCGTTCCCTCAATAGTAGCTTTTCCCTCAATGGTAGCGTTCCCATTACTGAAGCGTTCCCATTACTAAAGCGTTCCCCATTACTTAAGCATTCCATTACTGAAGCGTTTCCCATTACTGAAGCGTTCCATTACTGAAGCGTTCCTACTACTGAATGGTTCCCTCTATGAAGCGTTCTCTCAATGAAAGCGTTGTCTCTACTGAAGCGATCCCTATGAAGCGTTCCCTCTTGGAAGCGTTCCCTCTACAAAAAGCGTTCCCTCTAGGGAAAAGCGTTTGACTATTGAAGCCTTTCCACTGCTGAAGCGTTCTCATCACTGAAGCTTTTCCCATATGAAGTGTTCCCACTACTGAAGCGTTCTGACTATTGAAGCGTTCCCACTGCTGAAGCGTTCTCATGACTGAAGCTTTTCCCATTACTGAAGCTTTCCCCACTACTGAGCGTTCCTCTATGGAGCATTCCCTTACTGAATTTTCCCCTCTACTGAAGCGTTCCCTCTACTGAAGCGTTCCCTCTACTGAAGCGTTCCCTCTACTGAAGCGTTCCTCTACTGAAGCGTTCCCATTACTGAAGCGTTCCTCTATGGAAGCATTCCCTACTGAAGCGTTCCCTTACTGAAGCTTTCCCCTCTACTGAAGCGTTCCCTCTACTGAAGCTTTCCCTTACTGAAGCGTTCCTTATGAACCCTTTCCCTTTCTATGGGGGTTTTCCCCTTTTATTTGGAAAGCGTTAATCTATGAAGCTTTTTCCCTCTAGGAAAGTTTTCCCTTATGGGGGGCCGTTTCACTACCCAGGGTTTTTTTAAATACTGAAGCGTCCTCAATGGAATTTTTCCCCAAAAGCGTTCCCACTCCCAAAAAAGCGTTCCCTTTACTGAGCTTTCCCATCTGAAGCCGGGTTTCCCTCTTAAAAGCGTTTCCTATTACGGAGGCCTTTTTCCTCTAAAAAGGGGTTTTTTCACTACGGAGCTTTTCCCTCTATTATTTTTTAGCGTTCCCTCAAAATCGGTAGGGGTTCCCATTACGAAGCGTTCCCAAATTTAAAAAAAAGGCCGTTTCCCTTTTCAAAATTTTTTCCCCCCATTACTGGGGCTTTCCCCTTCTGAAAGCGTTCCATTACTGAAGCGTTCTACTTCTGAATGGTTCCCTCAAATAAAGCGTTTTTCTTCCCCAATGAAAGCGTGGTCCCCTTACTGAAGCGATCCCAAAATTGAGCGTTCCCTTTTGGGGGAAGCTTTCCCCTTTACTTAATGCGTTCCCTTATGGTACTTTCTGACTTGAACCCTTTCCACGGGCTGAGCGTTCTCTTAACGAAGCTTTCCCCCACTACTGAGTGTTCCATACTGAAGCTTTCTGACTATTAAAGGCTTTCCCACTGCTGAAGCGTTCTCATGACTAAAGGGTTTCCCTTTTTTCCTGAAACCCCGTTCCCATTATTTGAAGCTTTTCCCTCTTTGGAAGCTTTCCTTCTCCTTAAAGCTTTTTCCCTTTTATAAATGCTTTCCCCCTTACTGAAGCGCCCCCTCTACTGAACCCCCCTTTCCCCCTCTACTGAAGCGTTCCCTCAAATAAAGCGTTCCCCTTACGGAAGCTTTCCCCTCTAGGGAAAAGAAAATTTCCCCACTAGAAGCTTTTCCCCTTTTACTAAACCCTTTTTCCCCTTTTCGGAAGGGGTTCCCCTTTTACGGTGCGGTTCCCTTTCCGAAAAGCTTTTCCCTTTAAGGGAAGGGGTTCCCATTTACGGTTCCCTTTCCCCATTATAAAAGCTTTTTCCCTTTTTATGAGCCCTCTTGGGCCCCATGCGTTGCATTACTAAAAGGTGTTCCCATACAAAGCTTTCCCCTACCGAAGCTTTCCCCACTACTGAAGCGTTCCCCAAAATACGGGAAGCGCCCCCAAATTACTGAACCCCGTTTCCTTTAAATGTGGGGTTCCCTTACTAAAGTTTTTCCCACTACTGAAGCTTTTCCCAAAATTACTGAAACCCGTTCCCCAACCCCCTGAACCCTTTCCCATTACTAAATTCGTTCCCTTTACTTAAGGGTTCCTCTTTGGAAGCGTTCACATTATGAAATTTTCCCATTACTGATAGCGTTCCTTTACTGGGGTTTTTCCCACAAATTAAGGTTCCCCTTTAATGAAGCCTTTCCCTTTTTACGGGCCCTTTCCCCAAATTCTAAAATTCTTTTCCCCTTTCCTGAAGCGTTCACTTAGGGGAAGCTTTTTCTCTTACTGAAGCTTTCCCATTTAAAGCTTCCCATTACTAAAGGGCTTTCCCCTTTTACTGAAGCGTTCCCATTATTTAAGCGTTCCCCAAAACTGAGTTTTTCCCACCCCCAAAAACCCGTTCACACAACGGAAGCGTTCCACAACCTAAGCTTTTCCCACTATGAACCCGTTCCCATTTACTAAAGCGTTCCCATACTAAAAGCGTTCCCAAAAACTGAAGCGTTCCCTGTCTGATCCCGGTTCCCAAATATTGATGGTTCCCCACTACTGAAGCGCCCACTATTTGAAGCTTTCCCCTTATGAAAAGCGTTCCTATTATGGGGGTTTTCCCATACCGAAGGGTTTTCACTACGGGAAGCGTTCCCTAATTGGGGCCCGTTCCCCAAGGTTTAGCGTTCCCTCAATGGTGCTTTTCCCTTTACTAAATGCCCCCAAATTTTAAAAGGTTTTTTCCCCATTACGGGAAGTTTTTCCCTTTAAACTGAACCCTTTCCCCATTTCTAAAACTTTCCCTACTACTAAAGGGTTTCCCCTTTCTACTGAAGGGTTCTTCAATGAAAGCGTTGTCCCCCTACTAAAAGCGATCCCCTACTGAAGCTTTCCCTTTTGGGAAAAAGCTTTTCCCTTAAACTAAAGCGTTCCCTCTATGGAACCCGTTTGACTATTAAAGGGCCTTTCCCGGTTTAAAAGGTTCTCTTTCACTGAAGCTTTCCCATTTAAGGGGGTTTTCCCCACTAAGAAGCTTTTCGGGACTATTAAAGCTTTCCCCCTTGCTGAAGGGGTTTTTTACACTGAACCCGCCCCCCATTATAAAGTTTTTTCCCAATTATTGAACCCTTTCCCTTTTATGGAAAGTTTTACCCTCTTTTAAAGGGGGCCCTCTACTAAAGGGTTTTTCCCCTAGGAAGCGTTCCCCAACCTGGGTTTCCCCTCAAAGGAAGTTTTCCCTCACTGAAGCTTTCCCTCTACTAAAAGCTTTTCCCATTACTGAACCCCTTCCCTTTTAAAGGAAGCGTTCCCTTAAATGAAGCGTTCCCTTTTAATAAAGCTTTTCCCATTATTGAAGTTTCATCTTTGGAAGCGTTTCATTACTAAAAAGCTTTCCCCTAAGGTGCTTTCCCCACTACTGAAGCTTTTTCCCCATTTCCTAAAAAGCTTTTCCAAAACTACTAATGAAACCCTTCCCATTAATGAAGCTTTTCCCATTACTGAACCCTTTTTCCCCCATTACTTCCCGCTTTCCCCCACTACTGAACCCCGTTCCCTTTATGAAGCGTTCCTTTACGGGAAAGCGTTCCCTTTACTGAATCTTTCCCCTTTACTGAAGCTTTTTCACTCTAGGGGAACCCGTTCACTTTAAATGAACCCGTTCCCACTACTGAGCTTTTCCCCACTTAAAGGTTCCCCACTTGAAGCGTTCCCTTTACTAAAGGGTTTCCCCATTAGGAATCGTTCCCTTTACTGAACGTTCATTTGGGGGAAAAGGTTTCTTTAACTGAAGCTTTCCCCATACGGGGAAAGCGTTAACTTCTGAAGCTTTCCCACTCCCTAAAGGGTTTTCCCACTAGAAGGGGTTTCCACTCCCGAAGCTTTTCAACTACTGAAGCGCCCCCACTCCCGGGAAGCTTTTCCCATTACTGAGCGTTCCCTTTCCCGAAGCGTTCCCATTATGAACCCGTTCCCACTCCCGGGGGAAGGGCGTTTCCCCACTATTTGAAGCTTTCCCCAAATGAAGCTTTTCCCTCTATGAAAAGCTTTCCAATTACTGAGGCTTTTCCCACTCCCGGAAGGGTTTTCACAGAAGCTTTCCCCTCAATGGGTGGGTTTCCCCTTTAAGGGTTTAGCTTCCCTTTACTGAAGCGCCCCCAAATTACAAAAAGCTTTCCCATTACAAAAGCTTTCCCTTTAAATAAACCCGTTCCATTTTGAAGGTTCCCTTTTCTGAGGGGTTTCCTTATTTACTGAAGGGTTTTCCCCTTACTAAAGCGTTTTAAATTTGAAGCGTTGTTTTCAAATAAAAGCGTCCCTACTAAAAGCTTCCCCCTCTGGGGAAAGGGGGGGGTTCCTCTACAAAAGCTTTCCCCTTATGGAAAGGCTTTTTTTTTATTGAAGCCTTTCCACTGCTAAAGCTTTTCCCCTCACTGGCTTTTCCCACTAGGAAGCGTTCCCTTTTGGGAAAGGGTTTTGGGGCTATTGAAGCTTCCCCACTGCTAAAGCGTTCTCTCACTAAAGCTTTCCCCCATTACTAAAGGTTCCCACACTGAAGCGTTCCCTCTTGGAAGCTTTTCCCTCTTCGGGAAGCGTTCCCTTACTGAAGCGTTCCCATTATAAAGCTTTCCCAAATTATAAAAGCGTTCCCATTTCTGAAGCGTTCCCATTTTTGGGGCGTTCCCTTTACTGAAGCTTTCCCCTTTTCTGAAGGTTCCCATTACTGAAGCGTTCCCATTTCTGAAGCTTTTCCCCAAATTACGGAAGTGTTACTCTATGGGGCGTTCCCCTTTAAATAAAGGTTCCCACACTGAAGGGGTTCCCAAAAATAAAGGGTTTCCCCAAATTCCCCTGAAGCTTTTCCCCCACTGAAGGTTTAAACTTTTATGGCGCTTTCCCATTCGGAAGCTTTCCCCACTACGGAAGCGTTGCCACTCCCTAAAGGGGTTTCCCCTTTCTGAGCGTTCCACACTAAAGGTTCACTCTATGGCGCGTTCCCATTACTAAAGCATTCCCTTTTACTGAACCCTTTCCCCCATTACTGAAGCTTTCCCATTACTGAAGCGTTCTTACTACTAAATTTGGTTTTCCCTTTTAAAGAAGTGTTCTCTCTTTTGAAAGCGTTGTCTCTACTAACGACCCCCTATTTTAGGTTTCCCCCCTATGGACCCTTTCCCTTCTAAAGCGTTCCCTCAGGGAAGGTTCTAAACTATTGAAGCCTTTCCCTGCTGAAGCGTTCTCATCACGGGAAGCTTTCCCCAATTTCTGAAGTGTTCCCCTACTAAAGCTTTTTGACTATTGAAGCGTTCCCTGCTGAAGCTTTTCTCATGACTAAAAGCGTTCCCATTACTAAGGTTCCCATTTACGGAAGCTTTCCCCTCACGGAAGTTTCCCCTCTATTTGAAGCATTCCCTTACTGAAGCGTTCCCTCTACGGAACCCGTTCCCTTTTCTGAAGTTTTCCCTCTACTAAAGGTTCCTTACGGGAAAGCTTTTCCCCATTACTAAAAGCTTTCCATTATGAAGCGTTCCCTTTCCCGGAAGCGTTCCCTTTTCTAAAGGGCGTTCTCATTCCTAAAGGGTTTCCCCACTATGAAGCGTTCCCATTACTGAAGCGTTCCCCCTACTAAAAGCGTTCCCACAAATTCTGAAGCTTTCCCAATTACTGAACCCATTCCCCTTTTCTGAACCCCGTTCCCTTACGAAGCGTTCCCCAACTACTGAAGCGTTTCCCATTTAAAGCGTTCCCCATTACTAAAGCTTTCCCTTTTTTACTGAATCGTTCCCATTATGAGGTTCACTCTAGGGAAGCGTTCTTTTTAAATAAAAGCTTTCCCAAATTTCCTGAAGCGTTCCCATACTGAAGCGTTCCCCCACTACGAAGCGTTCCCATTACTAAAGCGTTCCCATTTTTTGAATCTTTCCCCAATTACTGAAGCTTTCCCACTTATGGAAGCGTTTCTTTTACTGAAGCGTTCCCCCCTACAAAAAGGGTTTCCCACTACTGAACCCTTTTTCCCCCATTACTGAAGGTTCCCATTACTGAAGCGCCCCCTTTTCGGGGGGTTTTCCCACTATGAAGCGTTCAAAACTACTAAAGGTTTCCCCTTTACTGAAGGCCCCCATATGAAGCTTTCACACTACTGAAGGTTCCCAAAACTGAAGCTTTTTCCCAAAACTACTGAAGCTTTCCCCTTTAAATAAAAGGTTTCCCCCATTTACTGAAGGTTCCCACTACTAAACCCTTTCCCCAATCTAAAGCTTTCCCTCTTTTAAAAGCGTTCCTATTATGAGGCATTTCCACTCCCCAAGGGTTTTTTTTCCTATTTGAAGCGTTTCCCTCAAGGGAAAGGGTTTTCCCCAAGCTTTTCCCCTCCCAAAAGCTTTCCCCTTTTACTGAAGCGTTCCCACAAATTGGGGGAAAAGGCGTTCCCCTATGAAAGCGTTCCTATTACTGGGGGTTTTCCACTACCAAAGGGGTTTTTTACTTTAAAGGGGCCCCTAAATTTGTTGGGTTTCCCCTCAATGGTAGGGTCCCAAATTACTGAAGGGGTTCCCCATTACTAAAGCTTTCCCCATTACTAAAGCTTTCCCATTACTGAAGCTTTCCCCCTTTAAATGAAGCGTTCCCTTTAAACTGAAGCGTTCCTACTATAAATTTGGTTCCCTTACTGAAGCGTTCTTTCAATGAAAGCGTTGTTTTTACAAAAAGGGACCCCCTACTAAAGCGTTCCCCTTTGGAACGTTCCCTCTACTAAAGCTTTTCCCTCAGGGAAAAGCGTTCTGATATTGAAGCCTTTCCACTGCTGAAGCGTTTCATCATTTAAAGGTTTCCCCCATTTCTGAAGTGTTCCCCTACTGAACCCGTTTCGGGGGAAACTATTGAAGCGTTCCCCCCAATGCTAAAGCGTTTTTCAAAATGAAGCGTTCCCTTTTATGAAGCGTTCCCACTCTGAAGCTTTCCCCTCTATGGAAGCACCCCCTCTACTAAAAGCTTCCCCTTTTACTGAAGCGTTCCCTCTACTGAAGCGTTCCCTTACTAAATTTTTTCCCTCAAATAAAAGCTTTTCCCCTCTAGGAAGCTTTCCCATTACTGCGGGGGTTCCCTCTTTAAAAGCTTCCCACTACTGAAGCGTTCCCTTTTCTGGCGTTCCCCTCTACTGAAGCTTTTCCCCTCAAATGAAGCGTTCCCTTTTAAAAAAAAAAATTTAAAGGGGCTTTCCCCATTACTGAAAGGTTCCCATTACAAACCCGTTCCCATTACTGAAGCGTTCCCATTACTAAAGCTTTTACTCTATGGAAGCGTTCCAACTGGTGTTCCCATTTCTAAAGGGTTTCCCCACTACTGAAGCTTTCCCAAATTATGAAGCTTTCCCCATATACAAAGCGTTCCCAAAATAAAGGGGTTTCCCCTTTAAATGAAGCTTTCCCCATTTAAAAGCGTTCCCACTATAAAAGCTTTCCCCTTTTCTGAAGCGTTCCCATTACTGAACCCCGTTCCCATTACGGAAGGTTTTCCCCATTTCGGGAAGCTTTCCCCTTTTGAACCCTTTCCCCATTACGGGAAAGGGTTCCCCTTTACTGAATCTTTCCCATTATTGAAGGGTTTTCACTCTATGGAAGCTTTCCCACATTACTGAAGCTTTCCCCATTACGGGAAGGGGTTCCCATTATTTGAAGCTTTCCCCTTCAAAGCTTTCCCCACTACTAAATTTTTCCCCATTATTTGAAGCTTTCCCCCATTACGAATCTTTCCCTTTATGGCGTTCACTCTATGGGGGCTTTCTCATTTCTGAACCCGTTCCCCTTTTGGGGTTTCCCCCAATCCTGAAGCTTTCCCCTTTAATGAAGCTTTCCCCTTTTACTGAACCCGTTCCCAGTACGGGAAGGGTTTCCCCACTACTGGGGGGGTTTCCCACAATGAAGCGTTCCCACTACTGAAGCTTCCCCAAACAAACTGAACCCTTTTTCCCACAAATGATGCGTTCCCATTACTGAAGCTTTTCCCAAATTTTAAATTTTTTTCCCATTTCTAAAGGGCCGCCCCCACTACTAAAGGGTTTTCCCTTTCTAGGAAAGCTTTCCTTTTTCTGGGGGGTTTCCACTACCAAAGGGGTTTTTTCCCTACAAAGCTTTCCCCTCAATATTTGCTTTCCCCTTTCAATGGAAAGCGTTCCTCAAGGGTAGCTTTCCCCAATTACGAAGCGTTCCCATTACTAAAGAATTTTCCCATTACTAAAGCTTTTCCCTTTAATAAAAGCGTTCCCATTACTAAAGCTTTCCCTATAGGGAAGGTTCCCCTCTACTGAAGTTTTCCTCCAATAAAAAGCGTTGTTCTACGGGAAGTTTCCCCCCTACTAAAATTTTCCCTCTATGGAAGCTTTCCCTCTACTTTTGCTTTTCCCTCTAGGAAGCGTTCTGACTATTGAACCCCTTTTCCCACTGCTAAGCTTTCCTCATCCTAAAGCTTTTCCCACTACGGAAGTGTTCCCACTACTGAAGCGTTCGGGACATTGAAGCTTTCCCCACTGCTGAAGCGTTCCATCATGAAGCCCCCCTTTAAAAAGCTTTTCCCAACTATAAAGGGGTTCCCTCTAGGAAGCATTCCCCCTACTAAAGCGTTCCCCCCTATCTGGGGTTTCCCCTCTACTAAAAGGTTCCCTCTACTGAAGCGTTCCCTCTACTGAAGCTTTCCCCTTTCAAATAAAAGCGTTCCCATTACTGAAGCTTTCCCCCTTTAAATAAAGGGTTTTTCCCCTTACTGAACCCGTTCACATTACTGAAGCTTTCCCCATTATAAATGCTTTCCTTTAGGGAAAAGCCTTTTTTTTTCGGGAACCCGTTCCCACAATGAAGCCTTTCCCCACAAATAAAGGCGTTCCCACTACTGAAGGGTTTCCCCAAATATACTAAAGCGTTCCCTTTACTAAAGGGTTTCCCCATTCCCGGGAAGGTTCCCATTACTGAAGGGGTTCCCATTTACTGAAGCTTTCCCATTACTGAACCCGGCCCTTTTTCAAAGCGTTTCCATTACTGAATCGTTCCCAAAACGGAAGGGGTTAACTCTTGGGAACCCGTTCTTTTTTACTGAAGGTTTCCCCAAATTTTTGGGGGTTCCCCTACTTTTAGGGGTTCCACTACGGGGGGGTTTCCCTTTGAAGCGTTCCCATTACTAAAAGGGGCCCCATTACGGAAGGGGTTCCTCTAGGGAAACCCCGGTTCTCATTACTGAACTTTCCCCATTTTAAAGGGCGTTCACAAATAGGGAAGCGTTCCCACTACAAAAAGCGTTCCCACTACTGAAGCTTTCCCACACTACTGAAGCGTTCAAACTCTGAAGGTTCCCCTACTGAACCCTTCCCATTTACGGGAAGGGGTTCCCTTTATGAAGCTTTCCCCATTTGAAGCGTTCCCACTACTAAAAGCTTTCCCACTACTAAAGCGTTCCCCTACTGAAGCGTTCCCTATGAAAGCTTTCCCTTTTTCCTGAGGCGTTTCCAAACCAAAGGGTTTTCACTAAAAAGCGTTCCTCAATGTGGGCTTTCCTCTTTGGTAGCTTTCCCCCTTTTTCCTGAAGGTTCCCATTACAAAACCCCTTTTCCCTTTTCAAAAGCATTCCCATTACTGAAGCTTTCCCAATTACTGAAGCTTTCCCTTACTTTTGCGTTCCTACACTGAAGGGTTTCCCCCTTACAAAGCGTTCCTCTTTAAAAGGGTTAAATCTTCTACTGAAGCGTTTCCCCCCCTAAAAGCTTTCCCCTCTGGGGGGAACCCGGCCCCTTATTAAAGCGTTCCCTTAGGGGGAAGGTTTTTGACATTAAAGCCTTTCCCGGGCTAAAGCGTTATCATCCTAAAGGGCCGTTCCCCAAATACTAAAGCTTTCCCCTCTAGGGAAAAGGCTTCCCTGACTATTGAAGCGTTCCCACTGTGAAGCTTTCCCCTCACTGAAGCTTTCCCCAATTATTTAACCCTTTCCCCACTACTAAAGCGTTCCCTCTATGGAAGCATTCCCTTTTACTGAAGCTTTTCCCTTATTTGAAGCTTTCCCCTTACTAAAGGTTCCCATTACTGAAGGTTCCCATTTTAAAAGCTTTCCCCCATTATAAAGCGTTCCCATTACTGAAGCTTTCCCATTACTGAAGCTTTCCCCTTTTACTGAAGCTTTCCCATTACTGAACCCGTTCCCTTTACTAAAATTTGTTACTCTATGGAAGGTTTCATTACTGAAGCTTTCCCCAATCCCTGAAGGTTCCCACTACTAAACCCGTTCCCCATTACTGAACCCTTTCCCCACCACTGAAGGTTAAACTCTATGGCGCGTTTTTTTTTGGGGAAGGGGGTTCCCACTACTGGGGCTTTGCCTTACGGGAAGCTTTTCCCATTAGGAAGCGTTCCCACCCCCCCTAAAGGGCGTTCACTCTATTGAGGGTTTTCCCTTTTAAACAAATTTCCCATTCCCTGAAGCTTTCCCTTTTCTGAGCGTTCCCATTACTGAAGCTTTTAAAAAAACCCTTGAATGGTTCCCTCTACTAAAGTGTTTTCAATAAAAAAAAAAAGCGTTGTCTCAAATGAAGCGACCCCCTACGGAAGCTTTTCCTCTAAAAAAGGGCTTTCCCCTTTCTTTTTAAAGGGTTCCCCTTATATGGGCGTTCTGACTATTGAAGCCTTTCATGCTGAAGCGTTCTCATCACTGAAGGGGTTCCCCACTACTGAAGTTTTCCCAAACTACTGGAAGGTTTGACTTTTTGAAGCGTTCCCACTCCCTAAAATTTTCTCTTGACTGAAGCTTTCCCATTACTAAAGCGTTCCCACTATAAAGGAAATTCCCTTATGGAAGCTTCCCCTCTACTGAACCCTTTCCCCTTACTAAACCCGTTCCCTTTACTGAAGGTTCCCTCTATAAAGGGGTTTCCCCTCTATAAAGTGTTCCCTTTTTACTGAAGGTTCCCCTCTATGAAGCTTTCCCCTTTACTGAAGCGTTCCCATTACTAAAAGCGTTCCCTTTCTGAACCCTTCCCTTTACTAAAGCTTTCCCTTTAAACCGAAGGGTTTCACTTTTGGAAGCGTTTCTTTTACTGAACCCGTTCCCATTCTGAAGCGTTCCCACTACTGATGCGTTCCCTACTGAAGCGTTCCCCCCTATTTCCCTGGACTTTCCCAAACCCCCTGAAGCTTTCCCCATTACTAAACTTTCCCCCTTTTCTAAAAGCGTTCCCATTTACTAAAGGGTTTTCCCAAATTTACTGAAGCGTTCCCTTTTAATGAAGCGTTCCCATTACTGAATTTTCCCCTTTTTTACTAAAGCGTTCACCCCTTTGGAAGCGTTCACATTATGAAGCTTTCCCACTCTACTAAACCCCTTTTTCCCCATTACTGAAGCTTTCCCCTTAAATAAAAGCGTTCCCTTTACTAAAGCGTTCCATTTTTAAAGCTTTCCCCAAATTACTAAAGCGTTCATTTAGGGGAAGGGCGTTTTTAAATTATAAAGCGTTCCCACTACTGAAGGGGTTCCCCCACACTGAACCCTTTCCCCACACTAAAGCGTTCCCCATTTACTGAAGCCCCCCAATTACTAAACCCTTTTCCCTTTAAATGAAGCTTTCCCCTTACTGAAGCTTTCCCCACTACTAGGTTTCCCTTTACGGGGAAGCTTTCCCCAATTACTGAAGCGTTCCCATTAAAAATCTTTCCCCATTTTAACGTTCCCCTCTATGGAAGCTTTTCACATTACTGAAGCTTTTCCCAACTACTAAAGCGTTCCCACTACTGAAGCGTCCCATTTAATAAAAGCTTTCCCTTTTCTAAAGCTTTTCCCATTACTGAATCGTTCCATTATGAAGGTTCACTCTATGGAACTTTTCCCATTACTGAAGCTTTCCCCCAATACTGAAGCGTTCCCACAAATAAAGCTTTTCCCTTATTTGAAAGATTTCCCCCATTATTGAACCCGTTCCCATTACTGAACCCTTCCCCACTTTAAAGGGGTTCCCACTCCCTGAAGCGTTCCCACTACTGAAGCTTTTCCCCTTTATGAAGCGCCCCCATACTAAAGGGCTTTCCCCAAAACCATTACCGAATTCCCACTATGAAGCTTTCCCCAAATTATTTGAAGCTTTCCCTTTAAATGAAACCCGTTCCCTTATGAAGCTTTCCCCACTACTAAAAGCTTTCCCCCCACTATAAAAGGTTCCCTCTAGGGAAAGCGTTCCTTTTTCTGGGGCCTTTTTCCACTCCCGGGAAGGGTTTCATTTCTGAGCTTTCCCCCTCTTTTGTAGCGTTCCCTCAAGGGTTAGCTTTCCCATTCTAAAGGGCTTTCCCCATTATTTAAAGCGTTCCCATTACTAAAGCATTCCATTATTTGGAAGCTTTCCCATTACAAAAGCGTTTCCCCCATTACGGTAGGTTCCTACTACTAAAGGGGCCCCCTCTACGGAACCCGTTCCCCAA
>CM031626.1:50020343-50042843 GCA_018398815.1 Conus ventricosus
AAACCCTTTTTAAATTTTTCCCTTTTTTCAAAAATTTGGTTAAGTTTCTTATTTCCCGGGACGACAATTCGGAAAGAATTTGAAAAACGCCGAGGAAAAAGCGTACTCCTCCACAAAAAAAGAAACAGTTGTAAAAAAAGCTTCTACAAAATTCAGTTTTTTCCAAGCAAAAATTGGGAGACACGTCACAATGAATTTAAATTTTCGTTTTTAAAAGATGGGGAAGGGATGGGTTGGGGGGCGTTAGTGATGATTTAAAAAAGGAATTAAATTAGCGGGCAAAACTTAGACGTTAAACGCCTTAACGTTGTTGTCGTCGTTCTTCACAAGGTGAGGTTTTTAAAGATCAAACCAACAAGCAACAAAATCACTGTTGACTTAAATAAAAACAATTTTACAGAATAATTGGGATTAATTTACCCTTTAGGCCCGTAGGGTTTTATTTACAAACAAGTTTGACGGAGGTAGGATAAAAAATTTTAAACGGGTTTAGATTAAATTCTGTTAAAAAATTATGGCAGTAAATTTTATGAAAAACCCCCCTCATTGTTAAAGATTTGGGGCGACTGGTTTTTGGAAAAACAAATTTGCCCAAATTTATTACAAAATTTTTCGTTTTTTTTTTAATAAATTTTGTGATTTTTTTCCCAACCTTTAAAGGGAACAAAGAATCAAATAGAAGGTTTATAGGGACAGATAGAAATATATTATTGACCCCGAAATAAATGAGTGAATGCTGAACGCTTTTTTATATTGTTTGAGGAACGCAGACCTATTTATATAGATATGTTTAGCAGAAAAAGACTAGTTAAAAAGGAAACCTTTGCAAACTAGCTTTCGCGGAAACAGCGGAAATGTGGGATTTTTTTCAAAAAAAAATAGTTTTTAAAAAACTTTAGAAACATTTAAAACTGGGTTTTTTTCACATGAAAAGACAGAGATCATTTGAAGAAGTTTGCCGAAAAAGATTTATTTAAAAAGATCAAAAAAAACTGGATTAAACCAAAACTAAAATCTGAAAAGTTTGTAAATTAGTATTAAAAACGGATAACCCTGCACAGTATGTTTGTTTGTAGATAATCGTTATTTTTCGGGTATTGAAGTCTTACTTGTCAGAGAACAGGAAAACCTTTATTCTGGCTCACTTTCGCCCGAAAACTGGTTGAGGGCGAAAGTGAGCCAGAATGAAGGTTTTCCTGTTCTCTAAAGGAAAAGAATGTTCTCAGTCCAGGCTAACGGGACTCGAACATTGCTTGCTCTCAAGGTGAGCCAAGTGATGAGAGCATGGGCTGCACGGGATGTCTGTACACTGATGCCACTTCTAGCTGACACAGAATAACGCGCGTGAAGGTGTGCACGCGAGGAATGTGTGTGTGTGTGTGTGTGTGTGTGTGTGTGTGTGCGCGCGCACGCACACACACACACACAACACACACACACACACACACACACACACACACACAAACGTGTGTAAACACGCGGCGCTTAGGCGCACGCCCTAAACCACTTGAAAGTTCGTGACATATACATATACATACATACATGCATATACATATTTACATATATATATATATATATATATATATATAATGAATATATATATATATATAATGAATATAATTAAAAAGCCTAAAATGACTTTAAAAGTGCTCGACCCCTTGGGAGCAACATTTGTTATTGATATTAAAAAAGGAAGGTTAAAACTACAAATTTGTTTCGAGCGTGTTGCGCTGTCATCAGGATGTTTTTGGTTTGCCCACCGCCGATGTTATATAGCGTGTGGGCTCCCGTTTGCGGTTGTTTGCACGTGCGGGTTGGCTGCACGTGTTTTTGGGGGGGCTTTCAGGTTTTTGCTTTGGGTGTGTTCACTAACAACGATTTCCATTTATGCCTGCAATTGTTTACTATTTCTGTTTTGGTGTTTAAAGTTGCTAGGTATGGTTTGCATAGTATTAACCATTTTTCAGTTAAACATAGGTTGCACCTTTTTGAAACATTGCTGTATGGTGATGCTCTTTTTATGATTTTCCAGGATATATTGTAGCTTTTTTTTGCGTCTTTAAGTTTCCAGATATATTTGCTCAGTTCTGTTTGGTTTTATATATTTTTCTTTATTTAATGACTGTTTGTGGTTTGCATATCTGGTTTTGAAGTGGTTTTCAGTGATCCCTATGTATGTTTCTTTTTCATTTTCTGATGTTACAGTAGCCTGGTATACAATGTTGTTGTGAAGACATTCATTGTCTAGTGGGCACTGCTCCTTTCTTGTGCAATTGCAGAGAGAGAGAGAGAGAGAGAGAGAGAGAGAGAGAGAGAGAGAGAGAGAGAGAGAGAGAGAGAGAAACTGTCCTTCCTTAGTAGTAGTTACTAAGTAAGTAATTGATTTATTTTTTGATTACCTTATCTATTTCTCGATTTACTGATTTATATATTGATTCATTCATTTATGTATTCATTTATTTACCTTAGCTCTGAGCAAAGTGTTGCGGCGTGTATGCCCTGTGATGTGATGTAATCACAGTGTTACCAATGGACAGTTTGGGGTTTTCTGCGTTTGCATCTACAATTGAAACGTTTTACATTAAAATTAATGGCACACAGAGTTGCAACAACAGGAATGTTTTTCTCTCCCCCCTCCTCCCCCCCCCCAAGCCAACCCCCGCTCTGTTTGTGTACGAGTTTGTTTTACAATCGTTTATATTCTTTTCATTCTTTAGTACACTCTTTGTGACTTTTTTGTTCTGTTTGTTTTTCTTTCTTCATTCCTTCCTTTCTTTCTTCATTTCTTCCTTTCTTTCTTCATTCCTTCCTTTCTTTCTTCATTCCTTCCTTTCTTTCGTTTTTACGTTTGTTTGTTCCTTTGTTCATTGTTAGTTTTTTTTCGTGCGTTTGTTCGGTCGCTCGTTCAGTTATTCATTCGTACAGTCGATCAGTCGATCATTAATGTCAGTCGGTCGTTCAGTCATTCATTCGAACATTCGTTCGGTCGATCGCTTATTCAGTCCTTCATTCATTCGTTCAGTCGATCAGTCGGTCGCTTAGTTATACATTCGTTCAGTCGGTCAGTCGGTCGTTCATTCGTTCGTTCGTTCGTTCCGTCAGTCGGCCGTTCAGTCAATCATCCGTTCAGTCGATCGTTCATTCATTCATTCATTCATTCATTCATTCATTCATTCGTCAAGTCAGCTGTTCTTGTCTTTGAATCGTTCGGTCGGTCAGTCTGTCGTTCAGTCATTCATTCGTGCAGTCGGTCGGTCGGTTATTAAGTCATTTGTTCGTTCATTCATTCGGTCGATCGCTCATTCAGTCATTCATTCGTTCAGTCGGTCGCTTAGTCATATAGTCGGTCAGTTAGTCGGTTATTCATTCATTCGTTCAGTCGGTCGGTGAGTCATTCATTCAGTCGTTCATTCGTTCAGTCCGTCGGCCATTAATTCGCTCAGTCGGTCAGTCGATCGTTCATTCATTCTTTCGTTAGTCTGTCAGTCGGCCATTTAGTCGATCATCCGTTCAGTTGATCAGTTGATCGTTCATTCGGTCAATCAGTCGTTCGGTCATTCATTCGTTCAATCGGTCAGTCGGTCGTTCGTTCATTCGTACAGTCCGTCGGCCATTCATTCGGTCAGTCGACCGTTCTTTCATTCATTCGTTTTGACGGCCATTCAGTCATCCGTTCAGTTGGTCAGTTGATCGTTCATTCATTCGTTCGTGAAGTCGGTCAGTCGATCGATCATTCATTCATTCGTTCAGTCGGTCAGTCGGTCGTTCAGTCGTTCATTCGTTCAATCGGTCGTTCATCCATTCGTTTAGTCCGTCATTCGTTCATTCGCACAGTCGGTCAGTCGGCCGTTCAGTCATTCGTTCGCACAGTCGGTCAGTCGGTCGTTCAGTCATTCATTCGCACAGTCGGTCAGTCGGTTGTTCAGTCATTCAGTCCTTCAGTCGGTCGTTCAGTCATCATTCGGCCAGTCGTTCAGTCGGGGGGTTGTGGGAGGAGGGGGGGGGGGGGGGGGCGAGAGAACGTACAGTGGGGCACAGATGCATGGCGTGACATGGGTGGAGGCACTCGGGACGTGGATGCTGGTCGTGACAAGGTTGGATGTCCATGGAAGGGGTCGGGGGGAAGCGAACACAGGGCATGACGTGTGTTTTGGGATACGTTGAACGTGGATGCAGGCTATGCCATAGGCACGGGATCAAGGATGCAGGCTATGCCATGGGCACGGGGTCAAGGATGCAGGCTATGCCATAAGCACGGGGTCAAGGATGCAGGCTATGTCATAAGCACGGGATCAAGGATGCAGGCTATGTCATAAGCACGGGATCAAGGATGCAGGCTATGTCATAAGCACGGGATCAAGGATGCAGGCTATGTCATAAGCACGGGATCAAGGATGCAGGCTATGTCATAAGCACGGGATCAAGGATGCAGGCTATGTCATGGGCACGGGATCAAGGATGCAGGCTATGCCATAAGCACGGGGTCAAGGATGCAGGCTATGCCATGAGCACGGGATCAAGGATGCAGGCTATGCCATGGGCACGGGGTCAAGGATGCAGGCTATGCCATGGGCACGGGGTCAAGGATGCAGGCTATGTCATAAGCACGGGATCAAGGATGCAGGCTATGTCATAAGCACGGGATCAAGGATGCAGGCTATGTCATAAGCACGGGATCAAGGATGCAGGCTATGTCATAAGCACGGGATCAAGGATGCAGGCTATGCCATAAGCACGGGGTCAAGGATGCAGGCTATGCCATGGGCACGGGATCAAGGATGCAGGCTATGCCATGGGCACGGGGTCAAGGATCCAGGCTATGCCATGGGCACGGAGTCAAGGATGCAGGCTATGCCATGGGCACGGGATCAAGGATGCAGGCTATGCCATGGGCACGGGGTCAAGGATGCAGGCTATGCCATGGGCACGGGGTCAAGGATGCAGGCTATGCCATGGGCACGGGGTCAAGGATGCAGGCTATGTCATGGGCACGGGATCAAGGATGCAGTCTATGTCATAAGCACGGGATCAAGGATGCAGGCTATGTCATAAGCACGGGATCAAGGATGCAGGCTATGCCATAAGCACGGGATCAAGGATGCAGGCTATGTCATGGGCACGGGATCAAGGATGCAGGCTATGCCATAAGCACGGGATCAAGGATGCAGGCTATGTCATGGGCACAGGATCAAGGATGCAGTCTATGCCATAAGCACGGGGTCAAGGATGCAGGTTATGCCATGGGCACGGGATCAAGGATGCAGGCTATGCCATAAGCACGGTGTCAAGGATGCAGGCTATGCCATGGGCACGGGATCAAGGATGCAGGCTATGCCATAAGCACGGGGTCAAGGATGCAGGCTATGCCATGGGCACGGGGTCAAGGATGCAGGCTATGCCATGGGCACGGGATCAAGGATGCAGGCTATGCCATGGGCACGGGATCAAGGATGCAGGCTATGTCATGGGCACGGGATCAAGGATGCAGGCTATGTCATGGGCACGGGATCAAGGATGCAGGCTATGCCATAAGCACGGGATCAAGGATGCAGGCTATGTCATAAGCACGGGGTCAAGGATGCAGGCTATGCTATGGGCACGGGATCAAGGATGCAGGCTATGTCATGGGCACGGGATCAAGGATGCAGGCTATGTCATAAGCACGGGATCAAGGATGCAGGCTATGCCATGGGCACGGGATCAAGGATGCAGGCTATGCCATGGGCACAGGATCAAGGATGCAGGCTATGCTATAAGCACGGGGTCAAGGATGCAGGCTGTGACGGGTCTCCGACGCTCCCCCTCGTTATTAAAATATGATTTTCATATTCAGGGATGCAGGGGGTTATAGACAGAAGTATTTACGCTTTCACAACCAAAATGCGCTCTCGCATAGGCACATACACTCTGTCACTCACATTGGGCCCGCACAAAGGTGACGGGAAACCAATAACATTTCATAGAAAATAATCAACTTTTATTCAACTTGACTCCGAGCCCCCACCCGTCACTACACAGCACAACTATCTGTATCATACAACAATGTAAACAGCATACAGACAATTTCATAAATCGCATCCCCTGTTCTTCAGTTATTCTTACTTAGCCAGGAAAGACAATATTCCACTATTCTGTTTGCACACTTATAACCTTAAGAGCAAATAAACGTCCATAACTTGCCAGAATTCCTTGGTTGATCGTCAGTTTCTCTCATCCCACTGTACGACCACGAGCTGAAGCTGCCACACCGTTGTGTCCTCCCGATTGGCCAAATCCCAGTTGGGGGACACTGGCAACGTAGCTTGAGTCGCACCCTCACACCGAGTCTCCCGGACTCCACCGTACTTCGCCCTCTCCACGAAAAGGGCTCCTGTCGGCCTCTCCCACAGGTCTTCTCTGGCTGCAAACACCCCACCGTTGTCTGGCAGCTCCCTGTCTAGACTCCAACAGGCAGACACGTCTTGCTGTCGACCATCCCCACACGGGAGACAATTCTTCTCGTCGTCGGCTCCGAGGCTACAGCAACCTCCACTGTCTTACGTCCCCACCCAGGAGACAACGAGGCGACAGCTAACCTCTGCTTCACGCTGTATTTTCTTGAGCCCTCAGCAAGACGGGCGAGTTCACTTTCCCTTAAGTGAGTCACACACTTCCTGGTTTTCCAAGCACCTTATATTCGTTCTCAAAGAAAGAGAGAACCCGAGTTTAACTGGCTCAACCAATGGAATCACTGGCACACACACATCACACGATTTGTACCAATAAATCCCCAAGTTATTTTTATTCCACCAATGGAATCACTAGTCCCCTACACATACACACACACCACAGCTGCTAGCGCCAACAAAGACTTGGGCACCCAGTGGTTAATGCATAACCTCCTATTCAAACTCATGTTCGATTCCCCCAAGCTACCCATTGAACTAACAGCCTGGACCTCTCCACCAGCCATGACTGATGCTTCAAGTATTTACTACCTCTATAGACAACAAGGTGCAAACCACTCGATAGGCCGCAGCCTTCCATTCATTCCTCAGAACAAGGACGACTGAATGGTCGCTGTACTCTGCCTGCAGGCTGACGGTCACCTACCCGTGACGGTCACCTGACACGATCGCCTTCCTTTCAGGCCCACGGGAGAGCCCAGTGAATAGCCAGTGCTCAAAGTGGACACTCTTCTCTACCCAGGACTGGCAGGTCGCCAACTCCTTGTCACTATCCCTCGGACATGCAAAACACTTCCCAGTACTCTCCCTCCTTCAGTATACGACTCGGGGTATCCCCCCCCCCCCCTGGTGATGCCTGAATTCGCACACTTGAAGACCCAAGGAACGTGCTCTCAACAACAGCAACTACCCTTAATTTGCCTAAATGCTCGAGAACATTCGGCCGACTCATGACACAGGCTATGTCATGGGCACGATGTCAAGGATGCAGGCTATGTCATGGGCACGGGGTCAAGGATGCAGGCTATGCCATAAGCACGGGGTCAAGGATGCAGGCTATGCCATGGGCACGGGATCAAGGATGCAGGCTATGCCATGGGCACGGGATCACGGATGCAGGCTATGCCATGGGCACGATGGCAAGGATGCAGGCTATGTCATGGGCACGGGGTCAAGGACGCAGGCTGTCATAAGCACGGGATCAAGGATGCAGGCTATGCCATGGGCACGATGTCAAGGGTGCAGGCTATGCCATGGGCACGGGATCAAGGATGCAGGCTATGCCATAAGCACGGGGTCAAGGATGCAGGCTTTGCAATGGGCACGGGATCAAGGATGCAGGCTATGCCATAAGCACGGGGTCAAGGATGCAGGCTATCCCATGGGCACGGGATCAAGGATGCAGGCTTTTGGGGTAAAATGGGCACCGGGAAATCAAGGATGCAGGCTTGCAAAAGCACGGGACAAGGTGCGGTATGCATGCACGGGTCAAGGTGCAGGCTATCCCATGGGCAGGGGGATCAAGGTGGGGCTAGTTAAGACGGGTAAAGGATGGCAGGTATTTCATGACGGGTCAGGATGCGGCTTGAAAGGGCACGGGTCAAGGGATGCGGGCTTCCCCATAGACGGGGTGGTGCGGTATGCATGGACGGGATCAAGAGCGGCTATGCCAGGGGCACGGGTCAAGGATGAAAAGGCTTTGCCATGGGACGGGAAAGGGATGCGGCTATGCATGCGGGGGGGTTAAAGGAGCAGGCTTCCAAAAGCACGGGTAAAGGATGCAGGCTATGAAAGGGCACGGGTCAAGGGCGGCTATGCATGGGCAGGGATCAAGGATGCAGGCTATGATGGGACGGGTCAAGGATGCGGCTTGCAGGGGCACGGGTCAAGGATGGGCTATGATGGGCACGGGTCAAGGTGCAGGCTATGCCAGGGCAGGGGGGGTCAGATGCAGGTCTTGCCATTAAAAGGCGGAAAGGGGTTTTCCAGGGGGTTTCCGGGGTTGAAAGGACCCCAAAGGGGATCGGAAACCAGGTATGGCTTGGGGTGAAAGGAGGAAAAAGGGGACGGCGGTGCGGTTGCGGGGGCGCACGGGGGAAGGGGGGGTGAGGGGAAAAGGTGAGATGCAGGGCTTTAAGTGGGTGAGGGGTAAAAGAGGCATACAGGGGCTGGGGGGGGGAGTTGTGAGGGGGGGAGAGGGCGGGGGGGGGGGGGGGGGGGAATGAGATGCAAAGTGTAAATGGGTGGGGGGACAGGGGTGCGAATGCAGGGATCGGATGCAGTTTCCGAGGGGAATGGGTTGGGGGGGGGGGGGGGGGGGCGGATGGGGGAAAGGGGCCGAGGGGTTTCAGGGCGGGTGAAGGGAGGGAGGGTTGCGGTTTCCCCGGGGTTGACCTAGTGGGCGGGAAAGGGGGTGGGTTGTGGGCGTTTTTGGCATAATAGGGGGAGGGGGTGGGGTAGGGTAGGAAGGGTCCCACAGATGGGTTGTCAGGGGCACGTTTGGGGGCCCCTTTCTTTGGGTTTAAGGATAGGGGGCGCGGATTTTCAGGGCCTGACGTGACTAGGGGTATGGAGGGTAAGACTTCATGGATGAAGGGTGAGGCGACAAGGGGGTCGAGGGGTGAAAAACGGGGGGGCATTTGGGGCGCGTGGGCGGGGGGTGGGGCGTACACTTGGGGGAATTGGGCGGGGAAAAAAACGCGGAACGGGTCCCGTTTGGCAAGGGAGGTGGACGGGGGTGAATGAGGGCGGTTGGGGTTGGGAGGGCGGATAAGGGCTGTGGGGGGGGGTTTTTATTGGGGGAGGGGCCGGGAAGGGCCCCGTGACATGGTGGGGAGGGGGAAAGGGGGGGGGGATGAAGGGTGTGTTGGGGCTTTTATTGGGGGGGGGGGGGTGGGGGGGGGGGGGGGCGATGGGGGAGGGGGGGCGAATGGGGGTGAATGGGGGGGGTTTTTTTGGGGGGGGCGAGATGGGTTGAAATTGGGGTTTTGGGGGGGGAGTTTTAGGGCTTAAAAGGGGGGAGGGGGAGGGGGGCAGAGAAGGGTGTACAGGGGGGGTTCGGGGGGCGAGTGGGGCTGCATGGTTTTTAAAATGGGGGGGGGGGGAAAGGGGGTTTGGGGTTTGAATGGGGGGTTTTAGGGGGCAGAGGGGGGCGCGGGGGATAAAGGGGGTGACCGGGGGGGGTTTGGGGCAGAGGGGGCGCGATGGGGTGTTCTTGGGGGCGATTGGGGCGGGGGAAAACGCAGATGAAGGGTGGAATTGGGCGAGGAGCGAGGGGGAGAAGGGGGGGGTTGGTGGGGTGGGGGAGGGGGCCGGAAAAGGGGCCCGGGATTGGGGTGGGCTTTGGGGGAGGGGCCGGTAAGGGCGGACATGGTGGCTTTTTTGGGGCGAGGGGAGGTGAAGGGCGTGACTGGTGGGCTTTGGGGGGCGGGGGGCAGGTTTGAAGGGGACATGGGGGCGTATTGGGGCAAGGGGGCGGCCCTGAAGGGGTAACGGGGGGTTGGGCGGTTTTTGGGGACAGAGGAGGCAGGTGGAAGTTTTCGTGGAAGGGAGGATTATGTTTCAAAGGGGGCACGTGAAGGGCATAAAATGGAGGGAGCATTGCCCGGGGTGAGGTGCGAAAAAAAAAGGGGTGAATGAGGGGTTTTTGGGAAGAGGGGCTATAAAAGGGGGGGGCGGGTGGGGTTTTGGGCAGGGGGGGGTGTAAAGAGGCCGGTTTGGGGGCATCGATTGGGGCGGGGCGGGACGGATGAAGGGCGGACGTGGTCGCGTACTGGAGCGGGGAGCGGGGGATAAAGGGCGTGCATGGGGGGGGCGTTTTTGGGCAAAGGGAAAAGGGGGGCAGGGGGTTTTTTGGGCAGGCCGTAAAACCCATGGTGGGGTTTTGGGCAAAAAAACGCAAAATAAAGGGGCGTGACTGGTGGGCGTATTTGGGAGAAAGCGCAGAAAATGGCCCTGACATGGGGGGGTTTTGGGCAAAAACGCAGATGGGGGGTGGTGGGGGTTTTTGGGGCAAAAAAAGGAGATGAAGGGTGCCCTGGTGGGGTATTTGGGAAAAAAGCGCAGTGAAGGGACAGGGTGGGCGTTTTTTGGGCAGAAAGCGGATGAACCCCTGACGGGGGTGGGGTAGGGGGGGAGAAGGGGGGCGCGGGAAAAGGGGTTGTGTGGTGGGTGTTTGGGGGGTGGGGGGGGGATGAAGGGTATGATGTGGGGTAGGGGGGGGCGGGATGAAGGGTATGATGGGTGGGCGTAGGGGGTGAGGGGGGTGGTGGGGGTTGATGTGGGGGGGGCGTTTTGGGGGGAAAAAGGGGGGGCGGGATGAGGGTATGATGTTGGGGGGCGTTTGGGGGGGGGGGCGGATGAAGGGTAGAGTGGGGGCGTTTGGGGTAGAGGGGGGGCGGATAAGGGTATGATGTGGGGGCGTGAGGGGGGGGGGATAAAAGGGTTTGATGTGGGGGGAGGGGGTAAAGGGGGCGCGGATAAAGGGTTTTGATGTGGTGGGGTATTGGGGAAAAGGGGGGGGGGTGGGGGTATGATGTGGGGGGTTTTGGGGTAAGGGGGCGGGGTGAAGGGTATGATGGGGTGGGCGTTTGGGGAAAAGGGGGGCGGGATGAAGGGTTGATGGGTGGGGTTTGGGGTTAAAGGGGCGCGGATAAAGGGGTTGATTTTTGGTGGGTATTGGGGTAAGGGGGGGTGAAGGGTATGATTTGGGGGGTAGGGGGGGGGATGAAGGGTTAAATGGGTGGGGGTAGAGGGGGTTTGGTGAAGGGTTGATGTGGGGGGGTAGAGGGGGGGGATGAAGGGTTGATGTGTGGGCCCCGGGGGAGAGGGGGCGGGGAAATAAAGGGTATGATGTGGTGGGTTTGTAGAGGGGCGGGAGGATTATGATGTGGGGGGGGGGTTTGGGTGGGGGGCGTGGTGGAGGGTTGATGTGGTGGGCGTATTGGGGTGAGGGGGCTGGAGGGGGTCGATGTGGTGGGGTATTGGGGGTAGAGGGGGTGGAGGGTTTTTTTGTTTGGGGGGGCGATGGGATGGGGGGCGGGAGAGGGTAAAAGGGGTGGGGTTAGGGAAATGGGCAATAAGGGGTTTTAAGGGGGGTTTTGGGGAAAGGGGGCCAGATAAACTGGTGGGCGAAATTTGGGGGCAAGGGGTTCGATGAAGGGCGGTTTTTAGGGGGGTATGGGGGCAAAGGGTTTTCAGTAAGGGGTGTTATAGTGGGGTATGGGGGCAGAGGGTGTTCAGTGAAGGGCTGTTATGTGGGCGTATGGGGGCAGAGGGTGTTCGATAAAGGGGCGTGTATGTGGGCGTAGGGGGGCAAGGGGTTCAGATAAAGGGGTGTTTTGTGGGGTTTTGGGGGAGAGGGGTTTCAGTGAGGCGAGGGGTGGAATTTGGGGTGAGGGGCGGGGAGAAAGGCGGACGCGGTCGACGAAGGGCAAGGGGGGGGGGGGGGGGGGGGCGAGATGCAGTCAGAAATGTAGGGGAAAGGGGGGGGAAGGGGCGGATGCCCGTGGGTGGGCCTAATGGATAAACGATCGATGGCGGGGAGGGGGGAAGGGGGGTTGCATGCACTGGGTTGGGCAAAGGGGGGTGGGGGGGGAAGGAGACGAGTATGCGTGGCGTAAAAGGTTGGGTGTTTACGGGAGGGGGGGGGGGGGGGTCGCGCCAGCAGTTTGACGGGGGTGGGGTACGGGGGTGGGTGGTGAGAGGAGAACGGTGCGGGTGTGACATGGTTTGGGGGGGGGGGGGGGGGGGGGGAGGGGGGGTGGAAGTGGAGAGGCGGGTGTATGGGGCAGGGGGGCGAAGAGGGGGGGGGATGGGGGTGAAAGGAGAATGAATTTTTTTGGGGAGCCCAAACTGACTTGACTTTAAAGGGGACGTAAAAAGGAAATATGGGGGAAAATTTCCCCCCCTCCCCCCTTTTCCCCCCCCCCCCTCTCTCTCTTCCAACCATCTTTTTCTTTCTCTTCTCTTCTCTCTCTCTCTCTCTCTCACACACACCACACACACCACACAAACACACCACACACACACACCACACACCGCGCCCACCACACCAACAAACACGGGGGAGAGAGAGAGAGAGAGAAAAAGGAGGAGAGGAAGAGGGGAAGGAGAGGAGAGGGAGAGAGAAAAGGGGAGGGGAGGAGAGAGAGGGGAAAGGGAGGAAAAGGGGCCCATGAAAAAAATAAATGCGAGGAACAAAAGCTTCAAGGGGCCAGTGGAGAAAGGGAAAAACAGGGACTAATCATTCTTGTTGGAGGGAATTTTTTCCCTCTGGTGGTTGGGACAAAGTGCTCCTCTCTGCTGCCCAAAGGTCTTCAGGATGGATTCTTGTCTGTGGAACACTTTTTCGTTTGGTCAGAAGAAATTTCCCGGAGGTTGCGTAGGAGCCTTTCAGAGAAAAAACCCCCCTTCTATCCCCCTTCCCACAACACCTAAAGAAAAGTGTTTTGGCCTGAACTCGTTGACGCAAAGGGGGGGGCCGGGCCCCGCACCCGGGTGTAAACTTCCAGTGCATTTCTGTGGTCGTTTTTCCTCCAGGCGTCCCGGGATTGAACTCGCAATTTAGAACGACGGGTGTCTAAAGGATTTGTTTTTTTTTAGACGAAAGTCTTGTCGTATCTTTAAAGGGACTTCACCCCTTTGGGTTAAAAAACCACTTAAAAAAAAAGCGATTAAGCGGTCCCCGAGCCCAACGTTGAAAACCCCCTCATGAACTAACTGAATGAAAAAAACTGGGGTGGAGAGTATGAACGGTAAAAATTAGTTCGGAGTTAAACGTTGCAATTGGGGATTTGTGTTTGGACACAACAGATTTGCAAACCCACTCGTATCCCCTTTTATGCTTATCGCTTCATAAAAAACGCGAAAGCAAAGAAGCTGAAAGGGTTGGGGGATTTTTTGGGGTCCAATTTTACAGAAATTTGGGAAACGGAATTCAACGTGATTTGATCATTACCCGGTAATTGTGAAAATGTTCAGCAATAGTCTTTGTGTGGGAAAATCCAAGGGACGTGACAAACCGTTGAAGTCTAAACGTGTGTGGCCACCTTTGGTTGAAAATGTTGCACCTGCGGCTCATTGAGGGACCGGGGGTTTATGCGTCCCCCTTGGGACACCCGCCCCACATGGGCGATGGCGGTGAAATTGAGCCCCTGTTGTGGCGTGGACGAGGGGTCACCCTTTGCCAAGTTCACAAAAATGTTTATTGGGTTTAAATCGGGATGAGGGCTGGCCGGGCAGCACATTGACGTCGTTATGCTGAAGAAATTGTGGGGGCCGGCTGGTGTGGTCTTTATTGCCGTTGGGGAAAGTCCGTTTGGGGGTTGACCAAAAAAAGGGAAAGACATTGGGTTGAGACCCCGGTGGATGTAGCGCTGGCTCGAACCCTGTTTCCCCGCCAGGACCCAAAGTTCTGAAAAATGATGGCCTATGGGGGGGGGGTTAAGCCCAATTTTACCCTATCATAAAGTTGGCCCCCCAGGGGTTCCCCTCTACCCCCGGAGTCAGCATAGCGTTCACGGTCGAGCCATATTCTGACCGACCCTACCTGTCAATACAAAAAGGCCTCATTTGAGAAACCGTATGGTCCCACTGCTGCCCTGGCCCCTGATTCGGGTTGTGCCCCCTGCAGCCCGTCCTGCGGTTTTTTGGTGTCGTACTGGGCCCCTGTGAGGAGCCTCATGCCCGCCCCTTTCCGAAGGGCGCCGCCGCTGGTTGAGGCTGATTCGTTGCGGAGATTCCCCGGCACGGAGCGTGTTAGCGGCTGTTTGCCCCTGCCCCCAGATGGGTTCGAACAAAATGGGATCCCCTTTTTGGTGGTGGGCCGAGGCGGCTGGTGGGGACGATCATAGTGGGGGCCCGTGACTTGCATGGATTGCAGCGATGATGGTTGAGTGTGGGTTAAAGAGTTGGCGATGCCCCGGCATCCACACAGCCCCCAGATGGCCTGGGGCCGATTGCGTTCCTCTGCTCGTAGTCTTGGGTCTCTGTAGCGTCAGACGGCAAGCGTTACCCGAAACCTTGTTTGGGGCTTTTAAAGGGCAGCCTGCGTATTGTCGCTGGTTAATTTTGCTCTGGATGGTGTCAGTGCCTCAAATGGAACCCGTTTGGCATTTTTTTTTGGGCCCCCCAATGCCCGGGAAAAAGATGTGTTGTTACACAATTTTTTTACTGCACGTGGTCTTGGACCCCCAAAAACTTTTCCACAATGGTTCTATTGTATATTCACCCTTTTACCCAAAAATAGCCTTTCAATTTTTCGCGTTTTTTTTTTAGGAAGCAGTATTATTTTTAGCTGCGCAATTTCCACAGTAGTGCATTTGCCCCCCAAAAAAACGCGTGTTCCCCGGGTAGGCCCATTGGCCCTTTTACAAAAATTCGCCGCTGTGTATGTTTTCCCAATCAGGTACAGTTCCGGGGAAAAGGCCTCTGCCGCCAGATCATGTCAAATCGCTCGCAATTACTATCATTTTTTTCCCTTTTTTTTTTTTTGTTTTTTTTTTCTCTTTTTTCCCCCCCAAGTTTTGATGGGGAAAAAAAAGGGGTGGGGGGTGAGGTAGGGAAGATAAAATCCACCCCTCTCTCTCTTCTCTCTCTCTCTCTCTCTTCTCTCCCCTCTCTCACACCCCCCCCCGACCCCCCCCCCCCCTCCTCCCCCCCCCCCCACCCCCAACCCCTTGCTCCCCCGCGTGTTTACCCCCCCTGGGAAAAGGCTGGGTGTCGGAGGCTTTGATTTGTTGGTGCTAGACGTGCACGGGGGCATGCAACAAGGAGGTGAGGGGGAAAAGGGGGGTCACGCTTGTTTCCCCACGGTTTTCCACTGCACCGGGACGACGAGGGAACGCTCTCTGTTTCAATCACAGCAGACGGCTTCAGTTGTTGGTCTATCCCCCGCCCCCCCCCCGCTTCCCCTCACCTTTTTCTCGCCCATCTGTCTGTCTGTCTGTCGTTGTCGTTGTCTGTCTGTGTTTTTGGCCTGGTCTGTCGGCCTTTTTTTTTCTTCTCTCTTTTTTTCTTTTCTTTTCTCCTCTCTCCTCTCTCTCTCTCTCTCTTCTCTCTCTCCCCTCTCTCTCTCCATGAGTATAATGGGAAAAAACGCCTCATTTATGTTGTCATGTCTTCGGCCGCGAAAAAAAGGTGGTTGTCCTCATTTTCCAAAACGTTAAAAGGTCAAACCAAGGGGCAAGTAATTTTTTTCTCACAAAAATATTTTTGTTTTGTTTTTGTTTTTGGTACAATGACGTGAATGCTTTTTATCGCGAAAAAAAAACAAAAAAAAAAAAAAAAAAAAAAACAATGGTGTTCTTTTGAATAAAAATCCCCTTTGGTAGCGTTTGGGGGGCCTCATTTTCATTTTGCTTGTTACCTTCCCCCCCTCTTCCTCTCTCCTCCCCCCCACCGCATTATTTTACTTTTGCCGGGTTCCGGAATTTCAACTGTCCGTTTTTGGGGGTAAGGAGGATTGGGCAAGTTATCCTAAGGAAATTTTAGTTTTTGAAAAAAATTTTTTCCAAGTGACGAAATTTTTAAAAATTTACAACAAAATTTGTTTAAGTGCGAGAGATGACATCGTCTTTTAGTCATGAAAATAACAATGTGCGAAGAACATTTATTCTGAAACCAAAATATTGCCTTACTATTATTTTGTAATAATCTTTTTATGATACCTACTAATTGCTTTTAATAAACAAGGAAGCAAAAAATAGTTTTCTAAGTTTTAATACCACTTGATTACTTATTGAAAATGCAATTGCCGAAAAGAAGTTTAGGGAGGGGGGGGGGGGGGGGGGGGGGGGGGGGGGGGGGGCACCCTTGCGGCAAGGGCAATAACTCTAAGACCATCCCAATTTTTTGTTGTTGTTAACATGCATAAATGGATTCAGCACATACAGGAGCACATTTTAGACTTAGTCTGGTGAAACCTACCCCCCCTCCCCCCCCCCCCCCTCCCACACCCCCCCCCCCCACCCGCCCCGCTCCTCAACGACTGTTTTTCTGTCTGCCCTTTTGTGTGGAAAACCTTTTCACTTTCCTCCTGTTACAATACACACAACTTGGCCATTCTTTCTGTTGAAATCTGACAGCTACGTAGTGAGACAATACACACTGTCCCGAGACAGCACTGGCTAGTCGACATCTCTGCCTCAATACAGCCTTGGCCATTTCCTAATGACGCCATGCTGGTTTGCATCAGTGGGTGTTCTTTTTCTTCGTTCCTTCTGTAATTGGTTGGTGGGGCGATCAGGAAATCGGGGACGGCGCTCTCCACAGAACCGGCTTTCGTCTTGATGCCTTTGGAAGTGTACAATTCTTTCATGACTTGAGCCAAGGAGGGCCTAGGGGAGGCAATCGCCTCGGTGCAAGATATTGGTCTCTGGGTTGATTTCCTTCCCTTGTATGTATGTGGGTATGTATGTATGTATGTGTGTATGTGTGTATGTATGTATGGGTGTATGTATGCATGTAGGTAGGTATGTAGGTACGTATGTATGTGTGTATGTATGTAGGTATGTAGGTACGTATGTATGTGTGTGTATGTGTATGTATGTATGTGTGTATGTATGTATGTGTGTGTATGTATGTATGTTGTGGACGGGTGTGTGTGGGGGGGTGGGGGGGGGGGGGGGGAGTGGTTTAAGGGTAAGGTCAGTGCGGTTGTGGACGGGTGTGTGTGTGTGAGTGGTTTAAGGGTAAGGTCAGTGCGGTTGTGGACGGGTGGGGGGGGGGGAGGGGGGGGGAGTGGTTTAAGGGTAAGGTCAGTGCGGTTGTGGACGGGTGGGGGGGGGGGGGAGGTGAGTGGTTTAAGGGTATGGTCAGTGCGGTTGTGGACGGGTGGGGGGAGGAGTTGTTTAAGGGTAAGGTCAGTGCGGTTGTGGGGGGTGAGTGGTTTAAGGGTAAGGTCAGTGCGGTTGTGGACGGGCGGGGGGGGGGGGGGGGGGGGGGGGGGGGGGGGATGAATGGTTTAAGGGTAAGGTCAGTGCGGTTGGGGACGGGTTCGGGGGTGGAGTGTTTTAAGGGTAAGGTCAGTGCGGTTCTGGATGGGTGTGTGGGGGGGGGGGGGGGGGGGGGGGTGAGTGGTTTAAGGGTAAGGTCAGTGCGGTTGTGGACGGGTGTGTGTGTGTGTGTGTGTGGGGGGGGGGGGGGGTGAGTGGTTTAAGGGTATGGTCAGTGCGGTTGTGGACGGGTGGGGGGAGAGTGGTTTAAGGGTAAGGGGTCAGCGCGGTTGTGGACGGGTTCGGGGGTGGAGTGTTTTAAGGGTAAGGTCAGTGCGGTTTGGATGGGTGTGTGTGTGTGTGTGTGTGTGGGGGGGGGGGGGTGAGTGGTTTAAGGGTAAGGTCAGTGCGGTTGTGGACGGGTGTGTGTGTGTGTGTGTGGTGGGGGGGGGGGGGGGTGGGGGTGAGTGGTTTAAGGGTATGGTCAGTGCGGTTGTGGACGGGTGGGGGGAGAGTGGTTTAAGGGTAAGGTCAGTGCGGTTGTGGATGGGTGGGGGGTAAGTGGTTTAAGGGTAAGGTCAGTGTGGTTGTGGACGGGTGGGGGGTGAGTGGTTTAAGGGAAACAATGGAAGTGTGTGTGTGTGTGTGTGTGTGTGCGTGCACGCTTGCTTGCTTGCTTGCGTGTGTGTGTGTGTGGGGGTGGTCGTGTGTGTGTGTGTGTGTGTTGTGTGTGTGTCAGTAGGGTGTTCGTGTGTGTGTGTGTGTGTCAGTATGGGTATTTGTGATCATGTGTGTGTGTGTGTGTGTGTGCGGCGCGCGCGCACATGTAAATTTGTCATTCTGTGTGCCTGTGGCCCAGTGTGTGTGCTGTGTAACCTCAGTGTGTGTGTGGTGTATAACGTCAGTGTGTGTAGTGTATAACCTCAGTGTGTGTGGTGTATAACCTCAGTGTGTGTAGTGTATTCCCTCAGTGTGTGTGGTGTATAACCTCAGTGTGTGTAGTGTATTACCTCAGTGTGTGTGGTGTATTACCTCAGTGTGTGTGGTGTATTACCTCACTGTGTGTGGTTTATAACCTCAGTGTGTGTGGTGTATAACCTCAGTGTGTGTGGCGTATAACCTCAGTGTGTGTGGTTTATAACCTCAGTGTGTGCGTGGTGTATAACCTCAGTGTGTGTGGTTTATAACCTCAGTGTGTGTGGTGTATAACCTCAGTGTGTGTGGTGTATAACCTCAGTGTGTATGGTGTATAACCTCAGTGTGTGTTGGTTTATAACCTCAGTGTGTGTAGTGTATAACCTCAGTGTGTATGGTGTATAACCTCAGTGTGTGCAGTGTATAACCTCAGTGTGTGTGGTGTATAACCTCAGTGTGTATGGTTTTATACCTCAGTGTGTGTTTTGGTGTATAACCTCGATGTGTGTGGTGAATAACCTCAGTGTGTGTGTGTGTGGTCTATAACCTCAGTGTGTATGGTGTATAACCTCAGTGTGTGTGTGGTGTATAACCTCAGTGTGTGTCGTGTATAACCTCAGTGTGTGTGTGTTTTGGTGTGTGTGTGTGTGTGGTGCATAACCTCAGTGTGTGTAGTGTATAACCTCAGTGTGTGTGGTGTATAACCTCAGTGTGTGTGTGGTGTATAACGTCAGTGTGGTGTGTGGTGTATAACGTCAGTGTGTGTGGTGTATAACCTCAGTGTGTGTGGTGTATAACCTCAGTGTGTGTGGTGTATCCTCAGTGTGTGTGGTGTATAACCTCAGTGTGTGCGGTGTATAACCTCAGTGTGTGTAGTGTATAACTCAGTGTGTGTGGTGTATAACCTCAGTGTGTGTGGTGTATAACCTCAGTGTGTGTAGTGTATAACCTCGTGTGTGTGGTGTATAGCCTCAGTGTGTGCAGTGTATAACCTCAGTGTGTGTAGTGTGTAACCTCAGTGTGTGTGGTGTATAACCTTAGTGTGTGGTGTATAACCTCAGTGTGTGTGTGTGGTGTATAACCTCAGTGTGTGTGGTGTATAACCTCAGTGTGTGTAGTGTATAACCTCAGTGTGTGTGGTGTAAAAACCTCGTGTGTGTGGTGTGTAACCTCAGTGTGTGTGATATATAACCTCAGTGTGTGTGTGTATAACCTCAGTGTGTATGGGGTGTATAACCTCTGTGTGGTGTATGGTGTATAATTCAGTGTGTGCAGTGTATAACCTCAGTGTGTGTAGTGTATAACCTCAGTGTGTGCAGTGTATTACCTCAGTGTGTATGGTGTAAAAACTTAGTGTGTGTGTGTGGTGTATAACCTCAGTGTGTGTGGTGTATAACCTCAGTGTGTGTGTGTGTGGTGTTTATAATATAACCTCAGTGTGTGTGTGTGGTGTATAACCTCAGTGTGTGTGCTGTCTAACCTCAGTGTGTGTGGTGTCTAACCTCAGTGTGTGTGGTGTATAACCTCAGTGTGTTTAGTGTATTACCTCAGTGTTTATGGTGTATTACCTCAGTGTGTGTGGTGTATAATTCAGTGTGTGTGGTGTATAACCCTTTCAGTGTGTGTAGTGTAAAACCCTCAGTGCGTGTGGTTTATAACCTCAGTGTGTTGGTTTTTTAAACCTCAGTGTGTGTGCTGTCTAACCTCAGTGAGTGTGGTTTATAACCTCAGTGTGTCTGGTTTATAACCTCAGTGTGTGTGTGGTTTATAACCTCAGTGTGTGTGGTGTATAACCTCAGTGTGTGTGGTGTATAACCTCAGTGTGTGTAGTGTGAAACGCAGTGTGTGTGTGTGGTGAATAACCTCAGTGTATGTGGTGTATAACCTCAGTGTGTGTGTGGTGTATTACTCAGTGTGTGTGTAGTGTATAACCTCAGTGTGGTGGTGTATAACCTCAGTGTGTGTGGGTGTAAAACTCAGTGTGTGTGGTGTAAAACCCTCAGTGTGTGTAGTGTATAACCTCAGTGTGTGGTGTATACCTCAGTGTGCGTGTGGTGTATAACCTCAGTGTGTGCGTGTGCTGTATAACCTCAGTGTGTGTGGTGTATACCTCAGTGTGTGTGTGGTGTATTACCTCAGTGTGTGTGTAGTGTATAACTCAGTGTGTGTAGTGTATAACCTCAGTGTGTGTGGTGTTTAACATCAGTGTGTGTGGTGTATAACCTCAGTGTGTGTAGTGTTAACCTCAGTGTGCGTGTGGTGTAAAACCCTCAGTGTGTGCGTGTGCTGTATAACCTCAGTGTGGTGTGGTGTATAACCTCAGTGTGTGTGTGTGGTGTATAACCTCAGTGTGTGTGGTGTATAACCTCAGTGTGTGTGGTGTATAACCTCAGTGCGTGTAGTGTATAACCTCAGTGTGTGTAGTGTATAACTCAGTGTGTGTAGTGTATAACCTCAGTGTGTGTGGTGTATAACCCTCAGTGTGTGTAGTGTATAATCTCAGTGTGTGTAATGTGTAACCTCAGTGTGCTGTATAACCTCAGTGTGCTGTATAACTCAGTGTGTGTGTGTGATATAACCTCAGTGTGTGCGTGGTGTATAAGCTCAGTTTTGCGCGTAGTGTATAACTCAGTGTGTGTGGTGAATTACCTCAGTGTATGTGGTGTATAACCTCAGTGTGGTGTGTAACCTCAGTGTGCGTGGTGTGTAACCTCAGTGTGTGCAGTGTATAACCTCAGTGTTGTGTGGTGTATAATCTCAGTGTGTGTAGTGTATAACCTCAGTGTGTGTTGTGTATAACCTCAGTGTGTGTAGTGTATAACCCTCAGTGTGTGTGGTGTATAACCTCAGTGTGTGTAGTGTATAACCTCAGTGTGTGTGTGGTGTATAACCTCAGTGTGTGTGGTGTAAAACCCTCAGTGTGTGTGGTGTATAAACGTCAGTGTGTATGGTGTATAACCTCAATGTGTGTGGTGTAAAACCCTCAGTGTGTTGGTGTATACCCTCAGTGTGTGATGTATAACCTCAGTGTGTGGTGTATAACCTGAGTGTGTGCAGTGTATAACCTCAGTGTGTGCAGTGTATAACCTCAGTATGTAGTGTATAACCTCAGTGTGTGCAGTGTCTAACCTCAGTGTGTGTGGTGTCTACCTCAATGTGTGCAGTGTCTAACCTCAGTGTGTCTGGTGTCTAACCTCAGTGTGTCGGGTGTATACCCTCAGTGTGTGGTGTATAACCTCAGTGTGTGGTGTATAACCTCAGTGTGTGCAGTGTATAACCTCAGTGTGTAGTGTATAACTCAGTGTGTGCAGTGTATAACCTCAGTGTGTGCAGTGTATAACTCAGTGTTTGGTGTATAACCTTAGTGTGTGCAGTGTATAACCCTCAGTGTGTAGTGTATAACTCAGTGTGTAGTGTATAACCTCAGTGTGTGCAGTGTATAACCTCAGTGTGTACAGTGTATAACCTCAGTGTGTGCAGTGTATAACCTCAGTGTGTGCAGTGTATAACCTCAGTGTGTGTGTGCAGTGTACAACCTCAGTGTGTGCAGTGTATAACCTCAGTGTGTGCAGTGTATAACCTCAGTGTGTGCAGTGTATAACCTCAGTGTGTGCAGTGTATTACCTCAGTGTGTGCAGTGTATAACCTCAGTGTGTGTGTGCAGTGTACAACCTCAGTGTGTGCAGTGTATAGCCTCAGTGTGTGCAGTGTATAACCTCAGTGTGTGCAGTGTATAATCTCAGTGTGTGCAATGTATAACCTCAGTGTGTGTGGTGTATAACCTCAGTGTGTGCAGGTATAACCTCAGTGTGTGCAGTGTATAACCTCAGTGTTTCCCTCTTCTTCAGAGACTCCGTCGTCTCGGCATCGGCTGCAGTCCGGCATGGCTATGTGCCGGAAAACGGAGAAGTGACATGTACATGTGACGGTAACCGGGTCGGCCAGCGGGACGACTGCGATGGTTCATGGAAAGTGACACCGACAACACCTCTGTCGCCAGTGGACAGTACGGCGATGGCACTCTGACACTGACGCGGAAGTTTAACAGAAATCACCATGGCCACAAACTGCCTTGTGACGTCGATGGATCACGGACATCCAGGACAGCCTTCACACCGCAAGTGGCTTGTAAGTGGATTGAAGATAGTTCGTTTCATTCCAAACGTTCTGGAGATTGTCCTTAGGTGGGTTTATCCGCGAAATTT
>CM031626.1:50047843-50049375 GCA_018398815.1 Conus ventricosus
TGAAATACACGACCTTCCCCTTAGCTGACGTCACATTTCAGGCCCTCACTCTCACCCGTGACCCTATCTTTCCGCCAGGTGTTTTCTCCCATGTGATCCCATTCCTTTCATTGTAATAATGTCCGCTTGGAACCATCTAGCTTGTCCACTTAATAGCCATAATGAACAAAACAAGGAGAATCACTTTCAGACACAATAAAAATCCTCGAAACAATCTAATCGTACCAGTCCATAAATACTCCACTTGTATGATTTCATATGTTGATGAAATTGCCATGGTTATTTCGTAGCCACTGGTTGCTATTTTTTTAAAATAAAGATCAACAGCTTTGTGTACCACTAGGGTACTTCACTTATGTAAATATGCATACATCAGACGTGGGTTTGAAAGAACTATATAAGCTGGGTGTGAAGGCTTTTTATTTTTTATTTATTTTTGTTTTTTTAAACAAGTGTCTAATATCATTTGGCGATGAAAACACATTAAATAAACCACTGAACTGAACTGAAATACTCCACTCCTTCAGCAAGGTCTTGGCGCATTAATTTAGATGTGCAGGCAGCCTGTTTCTCATCGCTGATTTTTGCTTAAAGGTAGATAACTCGCTTATCATTGTTGCTCCCCTTGTTGAACTACTTATGACGAACAAGCGATGAAAAGAAACTTAAAATACTCAGTTAGATAATAGTGTCATTGCAGAGGAACAAATCTCACATTTGAAAACTGAATCGCTTGCCCAGACACGACAAGTAGAATCCTATAACAGTCGCCGCCATGTTGTTTCCCACTTTTAAACAGTTTCAAGGAACGTTGTGACCGGCCGTGGCAAACTGCCGCCGCCCAGACATCAGCTTTACTGCAGAATGCATGGGATTGTTGGGGCAAACCCATTCTGGCGTAAGTCTTCATTACTGGCTGTCTCAGTGTCTGAAGATTTGGGATTCGGCTTTCATTTTACTGTTATGAATTCATTGGATGTGAGAGATACCAAACTGGCTCGCTTCTCGTCGCTGATCAGCCTGTCGTCTTCTCCGAAGACTTGGGGAGGAGGATGGGGGTTGAGTCTGGCCGCTCAAAATGGTGTTCCTGGTTCCATATGTCTCTTCAACAGCCTGTGCCGGTCATGGCAAGGCGTGCAGGATAGCGTGGTGGCCACATTAATGTTTGTAACAGTTGACACCACTCATGGGCAGACTGTCGGGCAATGTTATGAAGGTAAGGTACCGTTGCTGTATTGGAACTTACAACAGTCGGCGTGATTCTTGAGAACTTGCTGGCAATATGTGTAGGTCTGTTGTCATTGACGCATGGAAACTTACAACAGCTGTGCAACACATAAGAAGAACTGGCTGGCAATTTTGTAGGATAGTGCCATTGCTTTACTGGAAGCTTACAACCGTCTGTGCTAGTTGTAGACAGAGACTGCTGTGACATGCACGGGCATATTACGATCGCCGTGTTAGAAGCGAACTAAAGTAAACACTGGATGCTTTCTTTCTGTCCAAGTGAACATTGATTGTAAAAAAAAATT
>CM031626.1:50057875-50086218 GCA_018398815.1 Conus ventricosus
TGTCATGTCCCTTTCCTAGGGATGTTCAGTCTGTCATGTCCCTTTCCTAGGGATGTTCAGTCTGTCATGTCCCTTTCCTAGGATGTTCAGTCTGTCATGTCCCTTTCCTAGGGACGGTCAGCCTGTCATGGCACCATGTGAACGAAAGATGACCGAGGCCAGAAGCCTCACTGCCGTGGAAGCTGCCGGACCCGTCTGACCCTGGCCACCGCTGTTAAGCCTCAGCAAGGGCATGTGCACGACCTGTCGCTTGAGTGAAGTGGGCCCTTCCACTGCCTGTCTAGGGTGCCTTGACCCGAGACCCCTGCAGTCACATCCCGCTCTCTAGGCTCCCATCCTTCTCCAACAGAGGACGCACCTCAGAGCCGAAAGAGTGGGCCGAAAGGAGATCGCTGAGAGGACGCGGGAAGAGGCTTAAGACAGGGAGTGGAGGACAGAAAGAATGTGGTAACACAGCAGGAATAAATTCTAGGAAAAGCTTGATAGTGGAGGATCTTCAAAGAATACCTCTCTTTCCCTCCAGACTGGTGTTTTGGCCCCCGGAGCTCCTTGACCTCCAGGGGGACCGGGCAGCATCCAGGCCATGACACCTAGATACACTTCTGCTGCCATAGGTTTCGTTTTCCCTGGCGCTGCCAGGATTCGAACCAGCAACTTCTGGATGGATAGGTGGTGTAAGGCGTTACCTTTGAAGACAGATGTCATGTCCACAACGATATCGGGCACCTGTTTCTAGCTGGAGAATTTCAGCCTTAGGAAGTTCACTTTTTATTCTCTGACCGTATCCCGTTGAAACACTTTTCAGATTGCCTTTAGGGTTCTGGTCCTGCCATTACCAGACAGTCCGTGTTGTTTCGTCAGGTCATAGCTGAGCCTACAACCCCCCTTTGCTCCAAGCTCCATGGCGAGAATTTTGGTTTGAGAGACACGAGTCCATCCTGCTGTCGTTGGCATACACATGAAGGCGTTAGTTTGCTCCACTCTGCTTTCATGTGGCACTTTGCCTTCAGTAAGGATCGGTTGTTGGAGGACACCTGATGGAGCACACGTGCTGTTTCAAGGATTGTTGTTGGTGGATACCTGAAGGAGCACAGTATGCTGTTTCAAGGATTGGTTTTTGGGTGGACACCTGATGGAGCACATTGTGCTGTTTGAAGGATCGGTTGTTGGTGGACACCTGAAGGAGCACAGTGTGGTGTTTGAAGGATGGGTTTTTGGAGGACCCCTGATTTGTGCTGTTTGGAGCCACCCTTCCTGCTGATCGTGGATACTGTTTCCTGTTCTTGACTGTGCGCTGAGCACTGCCATCATCCTCTCCACCCAGTTAACGACGACTCCACGCTCTTGAAACCACAGCTGTTCCAGACCATGATTTGTGGCCTCCTGCCAGGTAGAGCGAAGATGGTGGAGCTTCTGGGGTGCCACATTTCCACAGATAGCGTCCACCGCCTAGTGATCTCCGTAAGCACGAGCTTGTGTCTCCACTTACACCTTCCCTGGATGAGCACAGCTATGCATGAACTCAGGATAATCATATTCCACGGACTGTTTGCCTAAACAAAGCAAAGACCAAAAGTCATCAAATAGAAAAATAGAGCAAAACACACAAAAAAAGAGAAAAAAGAGAAAGAAATGGGGAAAAGTATAGACTCATTCCCCTTGACTGTCCAACATGGGTTATTCTGCCCAAGGGAGGCTTTGATTAAAACAAAATTAACAAAGCCCCATTCAGAAAGAAGGTTATATCATAGCTAAGATCAAACTCACCAAATCATAACTAAACCGGTGACATGGATGACCCAGGGATGACTGAGACCTATTCTCTGGAACAGTGGAAGGTAGTCCTGGGCATATATAAATCTGCATCATACAATGACCTGATGCTGAACAATCCGTGAACTTTTGTTGGGGCGAACAGAAAATAATGTGAAGCGAATGTAATATAGTTTTACGTAAATCTGTTCTTTACAACAATTTGAATGTCAGAAGGAAAAAAAAAGGAAATGATGTCCTTGCGATAAAATCACACACACCCACGCGCGCGCACACACACACACACACCACACACACACACACACACACACACACACACACACACACACACACACACACACACACACACACACACACACACACACACACACACAAGTGTAAAACACGCCTGCGCGCGCCCGCGCTCAAACACACACACACACACACACACACACACACACACACACACACACACACACACACACACACACACACGCACGCACGCACGCACGCACGCACGCACGCACGCACGCCCCGCAACGCACACACACAGTGAACGTTTCACCCGGTGGTGTTGAGGTACGACGGAGTCCGGGGTGGCCCAATATTGGGACACGCTCAATACTGGCCCCTCGCTTGCCAAGTGAGAGAACTCAACACGATGCAATGCACACTAAAATATAAAATCTCAATGAGGCAACATAAAACACGCCACGGTAAAAGGCGTGATAGGAGAGAGGCTACAATAATGTACACCAGGTAATGCAATGACAAGCCAATGGATGCAGTCTATATACCAAAATCATCCGATGTAACCCACTGCAATCCCACCTAGTTTACAACTGCACAGCACAGTGCACTGCCAGCCACGCTCTTTACACACAGAGAATGGTCATCGTCTTCTCTCTGGATTCTGTCTCAGCGCAGGGCCCTGGCGGAACCCCAACACCTCGGGGCGTTACCCGGACATCCCTCGACTGCAGGCCCGACGATGGTGAAGTACAGCATGGCGACCCTGGACACAGCCTTCATCCTCCTCCATCTCCCCTTGCAGTCTCCATTGCTTGAGACAAGATCAAGGACACCCAGACTGGACCGGAAGGATCTCGGCTTCATCCAGGCAGTCACACACACTCACCGAACAGTGAAACTCTCTGACCAGCGGCAGATCACTTCATTAGACAGTCACACTCACTGATCAGGGGCAGATCACTTCATTCAGACAGTCACAACTCACTGATCAGGGGGTGGATCACTTCATTCAGACAGTCACACTCACTGATCAGGGCAGATCACTTCATTTAGACAGTCACACTCACTGACCAGGGGCAGATCACTTCATTCAGACAGTCACACTCACTGACCAGGGGCAGATCACTTCATTCAGACAGTCACACTCACTGATCAGGGGGGATCACTTCATTCAGACAGTCACACTGATTGACCAGAGGGGGGGTCACTTCATTCAGACAGTCACACGGATTGACCAGAGGGGGTCACTTCATTCAGACAGTCACACTGATTGACCAGAGGGGCTGGGGTCACTTCATTCAGACAGTCACACGGATTGACCAGAGGGGGTCACTTCATTCAGACAGTCACACGGATTGACCAGAGGGGGGTCACTTCATTCAGACAGTCACACTGATTGACCAGAAGGGGGGGGGGGATCACTTCATTCAGACAGTCACACGGATTGACCAGGGGGGGGGGGGGGTCACTTCATTCAGACAGTCCACACGGATTGACCAGGGGGGGGGGGGCACTTCATTCAGACAGTCACACGGATTGACCAGAGGGGGGGGGGGGGGGTCACACGGATTGACCAGAGGGGGGGGATCACTTCATTCAGACAGTCACACTGATTCACTTGTCTTGGAAGGGGAGATGGAGGATGGGAGGGAGGCGGTCCAGTTTATTTTTTAGGCTCCGAGAAGCTAAACGCTATTAGGTCGTGATGAACCTATCTTAGCGTGGGAATGTGGCCAGGAGGGAGGTAGAAAAGTGGGGGCGGGGGGGGGGGGGGGGCGGAGAGAATAGCATCTAAACTTAATCTGAGTTAGCTAGCAATAGCAAAAACATTCTGACAAAAACGTTGTCACTGTGGGTTGGGGAAACACGTGCAGTGTTCTCTTTCTATGTCACAGTGCTGTGGTTTTCTGTGCCTGCAGCAGTAGGCAAGCCGACTATACGGGCACACGCCACAATTAGAAGTTTGCACCCAATCACAATATAATGCTTGTAAACGTTTTGAGGCCCAGCATATATTTGAGCCAGAATTCCATGTTAACGTGATAATTGATCACAAGAACCCCCCCACCCCCCCCCCCCCCCCCCCCACCACCCCCCCCACACACACACCACCCTAATCATTTCACCGTAAAACAACTCCCACCCGATCCCTCTCAAATTTGAAATACACGACCTTCCCCTAACATCGACGTCACAATTTCAGGCCTCGCTCTCCACCCCCCTCGTGACCCTGTCTCTCTGTCCGAGGTTTTTCTCCCATGTGATCCCATTCCTTTCATTGTAATAATGTCCGCTTGGAACCATCTAGCTTGTCCCTTAATAGCCATATGAAACAAAACAAGGAGAATCAACTTTCAGACACAAGGAAAATCCTCGAAACAATCTAATCGTACCAGTCCATAAACACTCCACTTGTATGATTCATATGTTGCTGAAATTGCCATGGTTATTTCGTAGTCACAGGTTGCAATTTTTTTTAAAAATAAAGATCAACAGCTTTGTGTACCACTAGGGTACTTCACTTATGTAAATATGCATATATCAGACGTGGGTTTGAAAGTACTATATAAGCTGGTGTGAGGCTTTATATTTTTTTATTTATTTTTGTTTTTTTAAACAAGTGTCTAATATCATTTGGCGACGAAAACACATTAATAAACCACTGAACTGAACTGAAATACTCCACTCCTTCAGCAAGGTCTTGGCGCATTAATTTCAGATGTGCAGCCTGTTTCTCATCGCTGATTTTCGCTTAAAGGTAGATAACTCGCTTATCATTGTTGCTCCCCTTGTTGAACTACTTATGACGAACAAGCGATGAAAAGAAACTTAAAATACTCAGTGAAATAATAGTGTCATTGCAGAGGAGCAAATCTCACACATGAAAACGAATCCCTTGCCCAAACACGAAAAGTAGAATCCTATAACAGTCGCCGCCATGTTGTTTCCCACTTTTAAACAGTTTCAAGGGAACGTTGTGACCGGCCGTGGCAAACTGCCGCCGCCCAGATATCAGCTTTACCCGCAGAATGCATGGGATTGTTGGGGTAACCCATTCTGGCGTAAGTCTTCATGACTGGCTGTCTCAGTGTCTGAAGCTTTGGGATTCGGCTTTTATTTTACTGTTATTGAATTCATTGGAGAGATACCAAACTGGGTCGCTCTCGTCGCTGATCAGCCCGTCGTCTTCTCCGAAGACATGGGGGAGGACGATGGGGGTTGAGTCTGGCCGCTCAAAATGGTGTTCCTGTTCCATTGTCTCTTCAGCAGCCTGTGCCAGTCTTGGCAATGCGTGCAGGGATAGCGTGGTGGCCACATTTGATGTTTGTAACAGTTGACACCACTCATGGGCAGAACTGTCGGGCAATGTTATGAGGTAAGGTACCGTTGCTGTACTGGAAGCTTACAACAGTCGGCGTGATTCTTGAGAACTGGCTGGCAATATGTGTAGGTCTGTTGTCATTGATGCATGGAAAGCTTACAACAGCTGGTGCAACACATAAAAGAACTGGCTGGCAATATGTGTAGGTCTGGTGTCATTGATGCATGGAAAGCTTACAGCAGCTTTTGCAACACATAAGAAGAACTGGCTGGCAATTTATGTAGGTATAGTGCCATTGCTTTACTGGAAGCTTACAACCGTCTGTGCTAGTCGTAGGCAGAGACGGCTGTGACATATACGGGCATATTACGGTCGCGGTGTTAGAAGCGAACTAAAGTAAACACTGGATGCTTTCTTTCTGTCCAAGTGAAGCATCTGATCTGTATAATACTAAATTGATGCTGGTTAAAAGAACAAATAATAAAGTTTTAAATGCAAACACCAAATAAAAGCATACAAGCTCAAACGGTTGGTGAAGTGATAATAAGGTTTTGTCTGCAACAAAAATGTATTTGACTTCACTAGAATTCTTTTGTTTTTTTGTTTTTCCTGGTCTGTATAGCTTGCATATGAATCTGTTGTAGTTTGTGGGGCGCTTTTAGATCTCCGGTTGATACATTGGCGTGTTTTTGTATTTGCAAAGATATACACTCCTATAAAACACAACATGTTGATATAGCACTTGCATGTGGGATTAAAATCGATGCAATGTTCTTGACTCGCATGAGTATGTGTGTGTGTTGTGTGTTGTGTGTGTGTGTGTGTGTGTGTGTGTGTGTGTGTGTGTGTGTGGTGTGTCTGTGTGTGGCTGTGGTGTGTCTGTGTCTGTGTCTGAGAGAGAGAGAGAGAGAGAGAGAAGAGAGAGAGAGAGAGAGAGAGCGTTTACCTGTTGTGTATTGTTATTTTGCTGTGGAATTCAATCTTGAACCATGGAGTTCTGAACACACATTACCGAGGGAAAGGAGTATTTTGTTGCGCGCTCAATCATGTCAAAGTATGGCAGGCGAGGGTGTGAAATTTTGAAAGTCTCCTCCTAGCACCTGAATCGTGAATTCCCACACGTAAGGCATGGAGCGAACATGCATGAATAGATATATACCTAGACACATATAGATGGACTGGTAAATCAGATGAAGGCTTAAAGCCAAACATATACATTTGATAAATGCCTACTTCAAGTAAAATGAAGCTGAAGTCTTGAAACATTCTTGCATTATATCCTTCGAAACAGCAATCACTTTCTCCATTCTGATGCCTTTTGATGAAATTTGCTTTATGATGAGTCGCTTAGCTATTGAGTGTAAAGACTAAAAAGTTTTTGCTGAATTTGTAAGATGTATTATTTTTGTATGAAACTGACGGGTCACTTTGAAGCGCAAAAACCAAAACACTATCCATTATGAACCGAAGCAGGACACCCGACAGGTAAAACTAATTGTACAGAAAAATTCTGTAAGGCGATATATACAGGTCTTTTTCCACGTAAGATTCATACTACGTGAGCAAAAGTATTTTAGAACCAAATTTAGCGATTCGTAAGTATTTTTTGAAGTAGTAAAATGGAACAAGCAGACTTCAACATTTCGCGCTTCTTCTGTCTCTGTGTTAGATGCATACCTGTCATGTTGCGGACGGGTCAGCGCACTGGTACAGAGTACCTTGTATCTCCCTCCAGCCACCCATCCAGAGTACACCCTGCTTGTAATGCTACACATTCGTCTTCAAGCCATAGTCCTCATTTCACTACCCACCCACCCACCAGCCATCTCTCTCTCTCTCTCTCTCTCTCTCTCTCTCTCTCTCTCCGCTCTCTCTCTCTCTTCTCGCTCTCTCTCTCTCGCTCTCTCTCTCTCTCTCCTCTCTCTCTTCTCTCCTCTCTCTCTCTCTCTCTCTCTCTCTTCTCTCTCTCTCTCCTTCTCTCTCTCTCATCTCTCTCTTTCAACTTAACACTTTTAATGCTCACCTCATCTTTGGTGACATGATGATTGAGAAGTGGCATGGTGGCATTGCCTCCATCAGTTCTATCCAGCGAGTCTTCTGTGACATTGTCAACAAGTTAAAAAACATGGGAAATGGTGTTAGCCACAGCTGAGAAGTATTTCATTGCATGGAGGGCTTTCCCATTGTAAGATCTTATTAATGGACCAGGAACGTTTAGTCATATAGAGAGTGCCTGCGCTGGCGTAATTGTTTAAGCTTTTTCTTAAAAAACAACAACAGAAAAACTCTTTTTCCTTAAATCTTCTAAGTGTATACATTCATCACATACAGACTCAAAAAAAAAAAAGAAGAAAAAAAGAAGAAATCTTCATTGTCTTTTGTTTTGCTTCTTTGAACAGTCTTAACCGCCTTTTCACATTATGTTTCTTAGAGCTGCTCACTTTCTCGAACCAGTCATTACATTCTTTGCTTCCTTTCTGACCATGCAAGCACGATTCTTACAAAGCGATCCAAACAAGCATTCACATCGAGCTTCAAGATCTCGTAAGCTTTTTCAAGACATCAATGGAGACCATTACTACAACGTTCATCATTATGCATTTCAGCATGATCATCAATGGAGACCATTACTACAACGTTCATCATTATGCATTTCAGCATAATCATCAATGGAGTTTATTACTACTACGTTCATCATTATGCATTTCAGCATGATCATCAAACTAAAACGATTTGTTCTCATCTTGCAGTCTCTCGGTGAGATCATTCATGTCATCATGCACTAGCTTCCATGCCATTCGACAGGTTGATACGATGAGTCTAATTTTGGGTTGACTTGAAACATATCAAATAATGTTGTTGTTGTTGTTGTTGTGATGTACGATGTTGACAATTTAGGAAAGACCAAAAATACAAAATAAGGGGTGAAATTTTGAGTTTGGCAAATACTGAAGGCCATTCCTCACCCTCTACACAGTCATCTGGGCCACAGCAGGAGTACGTGTGCCCCCCCCCCCCCTACCCCCCCCCCTCCGCCAGCAGCTAACACACAATTGTGTATGGGGCTGAGCGTTGTCAATTGGGGTGTGTGTCCCAGTGAATCCCTCTCAAGGGTCAAATGGGGCCACAACCCGATCAGTGAGACTAAACGTAAGTATTTGGCAAACATAGTCCAAAAGGACAGGCAACCGATGCCTGAAAGCATACTTTAAATAGCATTGTGAGCCGGTGTAACAGCCCGTTCTTACCCCCCCCCCCTCTGGAACTTACCCCGGGGTAAGTCTGGGCTAGCCTGCTTTTACTCCCGGGGTCATTCCAGGACTAGCTGGAACTTACGCCCCCCCCCCCACCCCCCTAGTTGGAACTGACCCCCGGTCATCTGCATTGTACAAGGTACACAGGCACTCAGGAGACACTAATTAACTGTACAAATAGTTAAAATCTCTGATATACATTAAAGTGACCAATGGTCCGTGACACTGACTACTGGTTGCATTGCAACCAAGGTATACAAACACTCATGAGACACTGATTAACTGTAAAATAGTCGAAATATCTGATTTAAGTCATAGTGACCAGTGGTCAGTGGCACTGACCACCAGCTGTCTGCATTGTACAAGGTACACAGGTACTCGGGAGACTATAATTAGCTGTGAAATAGTTAAAATCTCTGATTTATGTCATAATGACCAGTAGTCAGTGGCACTGACCACAAGTAATCTACATTGTACAAGGTACACAAGCACTCGGGAAACACTAATTAGCTGTTGAATAGTTAAAATTTCCGATTTACGTCATAATACTAGTGGTCAGTGGCACTGACCACTATTCATCTGCATTGTACAAGCTAAGGTACACAGGTACTCAAGAGACTCTAAATAGTTGTAAAATAGTTAAAAGAGGCAAACCGGGATGAAACAACAACGGTACTTGGTCACAAGGACACATGGTCACAACGACATTTTGTCACAACTACGCTTGGTCACATGGATGGTCCTTGGCACTTGGTCACATTGGCATGTAGCCGTCTTTCTTTCCCACGCATGCACGGGCGTACTCACACACCCGAATATTGACCCACGCGTGTAAGCTAGCGCGAGAAATGTTAATAGTATCTGTTAGTGAACCAGGGTGGGGGGGGGGGGAGGGGGGGGTTGGGGAAGTAGGAGGTCCATCTATTGAGAAGAGTCTAGAACTGCATTTTGTCTAAACCCAATTGACTGTATGTAGGAAATGGGAGAGGGGGTGTAAATATGCAGGCTAACACAATTTCTTTTTCAAGGCGGGTGTGCGTGTTGGGGAAAAGGCAGAGGAAACCCCTGAATAACCCTCTTTGTTTGAAGGGTGGGGTGGGGTGGAGGAAGATTCCAAATAGTCCTAGATTGACCCTTGAGGGGGGGGGGGGGGGATCCAGGCTAGCCCAAACTTACCCCGGGGGATATGTTCCAACTAGGGGGGGGGGGGGGGGGGAGCGGGTAAGTACTAGCTAGTCCTAGAATGACCCCTGGAGTAAAAGCGGGCTAGCCCAGACTTACCCCGGGGTAAGTTCCAGAGGGGGTAAGGAACAGGCTGTTACGCTGGTCTTCTCTGAGCACAACTGCTATATCTTCACGGGATACTTAGGATACCATTGAATAACCCGCATTCCCCGCTTACATTTCATGGTTAATTACTGCTTTCCATTTCTGTTGTTCCCCCTTCTCCCTTCCTTCCATCCTCTCTCTCTCTCTCTTCCTCTCTCTCTTCTCTCTCTCTCTTTTCTCTCTTCTCTTCTCTCGTCTCTCTCTCTCTCTCTCTCTCTCTCTCTCTCTCTCTCTCTCTCTGTCTCTCTTTTTTGTTGTTTTTTTGTTGTTGTAATTTTTGTTTCCAAATTCTATGTCACTTTGCTAAATACCTTGATGCCTTATGAAAAATGATTATATGTTGTGTCCTTTTTTCACTCTCTCTCTCTCTGTCTCTGTCTGGTCTGTCTGTCTGTCTGTCTGTCGTGTCTGTCTGTCTCTTCTCTCTTTCCTTCTCTTCTCTCTGTTCTTCTTCTGTCAGTCTGTCTGTCTGTTTGTCTGTCTGTCTGTCTGTCTGTCTGTCTGTCTGTCTTCTCTCTCTCTCTCTCTCTCTTTTCTCTCTCTTCTTCTCTCTCTCTCTCTGTGCGTGCGTGCGTGCGTGTGTGTGTTCCGAATTCTGTACGTTATTCATTTTACTGTCTGTTTTTATACACGGTAATTGTTCTACGTTTGAGTACATTTCCATTTCAAATTGTTAAATTTCATGCTTAATTACTACTTTCCATTTCTGTTGTTCCCCTTCTCCCTTCCATCCTCTCTCTCTCTCTTCTCTCTCTCTCTCTTCTCTCTCTCTCTCTCTCTCTCTCTCTCTCTCTCTCTCTCTCTCTCTCTCTCTCTTTTTTTTTTCTTCCTTTTTTTGCCCCCCCCCCCCCCCTCCAATCCATCTCACTTTGCTAAATACCTTCTACGTATTTTCATGCCTTACGAAAAAATGATTACATGTTGTGCCTTCTCTCTCTCTCCCCTCTCTCTTCTCTCTTCTCTCTCTCTCTTCTCTCTCTTCTCTCTCTCTCTCTTCTCTCTCTCTTCGAGCGTACGTGCGTGCGTGCGTTATGTGTGTGTTCCAAATTATGTACGTACTTTGTCATATTCATGTTACTTTCTGTTTTTTTTTTATTTTATACATGCTAATTCCTTTACGTTGAAGAACATTTCCATATGCTTCCCCAGCCCAGCCCACCCCCGCCCACTCTCTCCTTCCCCTTCATTATCGTTATTCTCATTTTCATTTCTGTTTTTGTTTGTTTGTTTGTTTATTATTATTATTATTATTATTATTATTATTATTATTATTATTATTATTATTATTATTATTATTATCATTATTATTATTATTATTATTATTATTATTGATTGTTTTTTCATTTCTCTTCTATATTCATTTGATGTCCTCTTATGATTGCAAGACCACTCTGTTTGCTTGTTTGTTTTCATACATTATTTCATTTCACTACTCAAGGCGAGGACTGGATGTAAAAAAAAAAGCGCGTCAGTGCTTATCTATTGTCCTCATAAATAAAGAATTTTGTCTTGTCTTGTCTTGTCTTCTCTCTCTCTCTCTCTCTCTCTCTCTCTCTCTCTCTCTCTCTCTCTCTCTCTCTCTCTCTCTCTCTCTCTCTCTCAAATGAAGGGAGAGAATCTCATTTTGAGGGGAACAAAAATTCCCGTGATTCACTCCCTTACATTATTGACGTCTTACGTGCCTTTTGGCGTTCCATATTTTGCCCGAAAACGAATATATCCGGTGAGTGGTCACCTTGTGTGTACAGGCGCTCGCGCGCGCGCGCGCGCGCGCGCGCGCGCGCGTGTGTGTGTGTGTGTGTGTGTGTGTGTGTGTGTGTGTGTGTGTGTGTGTGTGTGTGTGTGTGTGTGCATGCTCGCGCGCATGTGTGAATGTGTGTGCGTGTTTGCGTGCTTGCGTGCGTGCGTGCGTTCATGAGTGTGTATGTGTGTGTGTGTGTGTGTGTGTGTGTGTGTGTGTGTGTGTGTGTGTGTGTGTGTGTGTGAGAGAGAGAGAGAGAGGAGAGAGAGGAGAGAAGAGAGAGAGAGAGAGAGAGAGAGAGAGAGAGAGAGAGAGAACTAATAAATGTCTGTTCTGGCTCACCCGGTCTCAACCAGTTTCGACCGGGCGACTCCAGAACAGACATTTATTAGTTCTCTGACAAGTAAACCCTACAAACAAACATACTGTGTAGGATTATCCATTTTCAATACTAGTTTACTAAACTTTTTAGATTTTAGTTTTTGCTTAATCCTATGTTTTTCCTGGTCATTTTCAATAACATCATTTTCGCGCAAACATTCATCAAATGAGTCTCTGTCTTTCATGTGAAATAAAACTACAGTCTTTAACTGTTCTCTAAAGTCTTTTAAAACTGAGTTATATTTTTGACATAAAATCCACACACTTATCCCAGCATGTCTTCCACTGAAAGCTAGTTTTGACAAAGTTTTTCTTTTTTTAACTATGTCTCTTTCTGCTGAACAGTCATCTATAATAAATAGTGTCTGCGTTCCTTCAAACAATTTATTAAAGTGTTCTAGACACTCACTCAGTTTATTGCTAGGATCAACTAAAAATATGTCATCATCTGTCCATATAAACCTTCTATCATGATATGCTTTGTTCCATTTAAGTGTTGGGCAGAAAATCACAATATAATCAAAATTATAGCGATAAACTGTTTGCAATAGGTCTAGGACAAATATTGTTTTTCCACAACCAGTCTGTCCACAAATCAATGAACAATGAGGGGTTTTTGTCATAAAGTTTAACTGCTCCATAGTTTTATACTAGAATTTAATCTAATCCAGTTATTGTTTTTATCATGCTCTCTGTCAAAACTTGTTCTGTATAATAAAATCCTATAAGATCTAAATGGGTAAGATTAATCCAATTCAGTTCTGTAAGATTGTTTCTATTTAGACTAATATTGATTTTGTCACTGGTTGTAACGACCTTAATCCCCCCACCGTCGTAAAGAACGACGACAGTAACTTTAAGACTGTCAACGTCTAAGTTTTGCCAGCTAATTAGAATTCCTTTTAGAAGGACGTCACTAACGCCCACAACCCCATCCCTCTCCACATCTTTTAAGACAGAAATTTCAAATATCATTGTGAACGTGTCTCCTAATTTCATTTGTGGAATGAACTGTAATTTTGTAGAAGCATCTTTCAAAACCGTTTCTCTTCTGTGGAGGATGTACTGTTTATTCCCATACGGCTTTATTTCAATCTCTTTTCGACTATTGTTCTCAGGCATAAGACTTACATGTAAAGGACCTGAGTTGAATGCTTTTCTGAAATTTTTTTGATGGTTAAAAAATGTGAATGGGCTTATGAATTCAAATTTTATGTCCCATTCTAAATATGGTTCTAAGTGCCATTTGCTGTCAGGTTTTCGGACTATTTTATATTCATACTGGCCAGCATTATTTGCTTCTACATTGCGCAGTTGCTCTAGTTTAGGAAACTTTTTGTTGTCGCCAACCTCTTTGCGTTTATAATCACCATCTTTAGTGTACTCAAACCCATACAAAGTGCCTATCTCACCGTTCTGTTCAAAGTCCGCAACGTCTGCAAGGTCTTTTAATTCTAAAGTTATACACCTCACAGGCGCTAATGTAACTCCTGATTCTTCTGGCCCCCGCGACATTATTTTTTAGTACAACTTATTATTTATTTCCAAAACAATGTGCAGGTTATCACATTTTACAACTTCTCCCGTTTTGTCTTTGATTTTTATATTAAATGATCCGACCCTCCCCACAAACTAATCTTTTAAACTGTAAATTAGGGAATTGTATAATTTCATAATCGCAATATGCAGCTTTCCCTGATGGAAGAGCTCTTAAAACAGTTGAGGGCCTTCCATCATATAAGTTTTTCATCAGTGCTCAGCTCATCCAAATGAACATAGAGTAATGAATGTAATGCAAGATTTAGCGGATTTTCTCCCTCATAAGTAGTTTTGGTTGGTGTAACTCTAAATCTATAATTGTCAGCTGCAAAGCCTAACATTTTAGCTAGCTCTTTATCAAAATAGTAACCTCCTTCTTCTTCAGGCTTGAATGTTAACATTGTTTTTAGATTTGCATTGTTAAGTTTGAGAGTAATGTCGAAGTTACTCATTTCTTCTTTTAGTGAGCAAAACCCGTAATAACCATCAGGTATGGTTAACTGGCTAACTTTGTTCCCTGATTTGTCAACTTTTAGAATCTTATTATTCTTCTTGGATTCAGTTATATTAAACCATACGACTTTGTAAAATATTTCATGTAGTGCGACCATTTTGGTTCCGCAATCGTTCTTAACAGCATGCTCTAAAAACGAAGGACGGTCTTGAGTTGTTATTGTTACAAACATTTTTTAAACGAATAAAAATGTGGGGCCGCACTACAATCTTAAAAATATAACAACTAACACCCTCGACATTTCTGTGACTCAGTCTGACGCCTTTCAAGTAAAGGTTAGTACTCTCATTGGGCAAATATCTTAACCCCCCTATTAAAAAAGACTACATCCCAAAATTTTGGTTTAGTCATCCGATGCAGTTTTATCAGAACCAGTTAAACTTTGCTGTGTTTGTGCATCAACTGGGGTGTGGAGTGTCGTATGCTGATCATCTAATCATCCTGATCCTTTGGTGAGGTCAGTGTATAGATTTCATTTCTATTACACCTTTAGACGTATTTTGACTGAACTGCAAGCGCCATTGCCAAATGATAAAACGTTTAATCCATTCAGCAACAGAATAGACATGAAGGCTTTTGAAAGGATCTGTAACGAATTCAATATTAATGTTAAGGAAGACTTTAGACAAAAGTCGGATCTTAATCATGGCTTAGGCACCCCTTATTTTTGGGCGTGCACAGAAAGTATAACTATGACTGGAATCCTCCTTACACATCTTTCTCTTCAGGCACAGGTGTTTACCTCGGGTCCATAGAGCAAGAGCATAAAACAGCATGGACAACATTTATCTTAGACACTTCTAAGGGCCTAATAGAGCGGGAATAGAACGAATAAACGACTCTATTCGTACTTACGTTTGGTGTTTGCTAGGTTCGCAAGCACAAACGAGATCGAGCATAAACTGATCCTTCTACTGGTTTTGATGCACAAAACAATACTTAGCAAATTTAGAGGACGCCATTAATTCTACAGTTGATTTACCTTCGAGTATAAAAAGGTACCAAAATGTTTTACAATACGCAAGATCAAAAGTAGACTTTGCTGTTGGCGCTGGTTTATACATGCTGCCTTCTGACCTCAGACTCCAGGTAGGAACAATAATAAACTACAACAATGAAATCCTTGTGGCAGGCAATGAACAGAAGGTTGGAAAAAACGACATAAATTCTGAGCCAGTAATATTACAAACAATTAAAAACACGATGACCCCCAAGTTTAAGTCACCCAATCCCCGAGGACCAAAGCCCAAAGACCGTCAAAAAAAATAATGACCATGAATATGAAAAGACAGCGCTTGTTGTTGTATTAACTGGCATAGGATTACTTGGTCTTTATCTTACTAAATATTAACCCAACTATTAAGAGAACTAATGCCCATAAGTGCTCAGCCATAAAGCCAACTACTTTGCTTGCAGTAGACAAAAGCCAGCTAACGATACTCCCTAATATACCAGGTAAAGAGTATATAGCTTTACCGGCTAATTTTTTTTAATAAACTCGCAAGATGATCAAGTTGTTTTTTTACCCACGATTTGTCAGGCGGAGGCGATGGCGGTGGAGGTACTGAACTTTGGCCACCACCGCCTGTAATAGCCAACACCAGTGTACTTATTGCAAACTCTAAGGCTGTTATAACGCTTGCTAATGTGACTCCTGCTCTCTAAACAGTGTTTTTATTCGTTCTGCTAGCGTTGTGTTTTCATATAAATTTGTTTGGATAGTTTCTCTTACTTCGCTCACTTGAGTTTGTAATTGTTTTTGGTTAGTATTCAACACTTCTAGTCTAGCTAATCTTTCTATATTAAGATCATCTAGTCTTTGTTCTATTCTTTCTTTAACTTCACGTCCTAAGTTGGCGTCGTCAGCCTCAGCAAGTTTTTCTTTTTCTTTTTCTATATCCTTCTTTACTTCAGTCAGTTTTGCTAAATTGTTTATTATTTCGCCTTTGATGGCTCTTAAAGCACGATCAAGGGCTAATAAATCTCTCTCAGGTATCCGTGGTTCGTGTTAGTTTTTAATGCTGTTTCTTCTTCTTCAGTGAGTTCTGCTCCTATTGTATTTATTACTTCGTCCGCTGTTTGAATTCAATCTTCAGGTTTTTTGTTTTGTATTTGGCTACCTGTTGGGAGTTTTTTTTAGTGTGTTTTGATGTTTAGCAATTTTATCCCTATCTAATTTTGGTTTAGTAAAGCCAAGGCGATCCCGCTCGCTCGCACTGAGCTTTTGATTAATTGTACCCATGCGTACAAACCTTGATGGGTTTCGTTTATACGTAAGCGGAATACGTTCTCCTTCGCTGTTTATAAAATACAAATGGTTATCTTTTAGTTCAAAATCATCAGGGTATATAGTTTCTGGAGACCCTAGTCCTAAACTTTGGTATAATGATCTGACCTTACTTTCTGTTAATTCACGCCTTTGCCCCGCTTCTACTAATTCATCATGTATTGAGAGCGCTGAGCGATGCTGTGCCAAAGGAGTCATTTCACTCGTATCGCCTTCAGGATCAAAATCATAATCTTCTTCACCTCCAATGCCCGCCATATTTTTAAATAATTAACTTTTTATTTGTTTTATAAAAAATGGCACAAGCATATGGCGCGATTCTTGACCCGCATAGAAGACTGAAAGAACCCTGTGGCATGAAGGGAAATAAACGGAATATTACTGTTCCAAATAATCCGTCTACTATTGATGCGGATCAAATTCTTACTGTCAGATTTCCAGACCTAGGAGCGGATGAAATGATTGTGCCAGGCTCTGCGCGACTTACTTTCAAATAGACCTCGCTTCAACAACAGACCCAACCAGAACAGTTGTCCAGAATCTAGGACGGGCAATCGTTAAGAAAATTTCTATAAAACTTGAGGGGCAAGAAATATTTTCTTTACACAATGCAGACATATTTTTAACCTATTCTGATCTATGGCTAACCGCGAATGAAAGGGATGATCTTGCGTTTCAAGGAATTGGAAATGAAGAAGCACTAAAACTTAGAATAGGCGCCGAACTCGGCGCAGGTGAAAAAAGCAGCAAAAAGTCTTTAGCTCTAAATTTTGCTTATGGAAATCGCTTTTCCATTCCCTTAGATTTTGAGTTGTTAAAAGCGCATGCCCCATTCTTTCAAGGAGCATTACAAGACAGATTGTCATACGAACTAACTTTTAACGAATACAAACGTGTTATCAGATCATCAGACACCGAAGCAAAGTACAGCATTTCTGACATCTCGTTAGAGTTTGATGTTGTTAGCAACCCTAATTTAGCAAGGCTGATTGGGCAACAATATCAGTCACAATTTATAACATATTACGAAGCAGTGCGTCATCATTCAACATATCCTAAAAGCAGGGCAGACGCTATATGGAATTTTAATCTTAGTGTCACAGTAAAATCGCTTAAAGGTATTTTATTGCTGTGTGAAGATGAAGAACCATTCGCAAGAGCAAGTGAAAAGTTTTTTAATCCAAAAATAACGAAAGTACAATGTTCGATTGATGGTAGTCCTAACCAAATCTATGCTAGCGGGCTTAGACCTTATCAGCATTTTGACGAAATAAGAAAATTGTTTGGGGGTGGGAGGGGTAGAAGTTCAACAGCAGACCGTGTGTCTAAAGATCTACACCTTCACAGTGTTAGGCTTGACGACTATTTAACAACAAATACGGTTTATGGATTGACCTAAGGTCAACAGAGGATAATAAGTTGCATGGAAGTGGGAGAAAAGTTATAGACGTAATAAACATTCAAATTGAGAAAGAAAAAGATGCTGATAAACCACTTAATGTACATTTGTTTTATTAATTGATACACAGCTGAATATTAAAGTTAGCAGATTAAAAGATATAGATTACTAAATTATTTTTTACTTTTAAAAAAGCATGCCTGTTGACGTTTATCCGAAAGTACCTACAGAAGAGATAGCAGGCAACTCTGCTGCTATAGAAGGCAACATTGACCCCAGGGTCGTCTTTGCTGCTGAAGTAAAAACCTTCAGATTAACCAATATTACACAAATGCGGCAAAAACTAGAGCAGGACCTTTCAAAATACAGCAAAACCAGACGAAGGTATTCTGCTGCCTTTAATGCTGTTACATATGTTAATACTGGAGCATCGACTTTGAGTGCACTATCGGCAGGGACAAGTGTAGGTCTCTTAGCAACAGGCGTTGGTGCACCGTTAGTTATACCTCTAGGCGGGGCGTCTTTAGCTCTTGGCGTGTGTTCATTAGCTGTAGGTGCTGCTAGCAAAAAATTAAAAACTAAACTCCAAAAGCACACAGCTATAGTTCAACTGATAACAGCTAAACTTAGTTCCTTCAAACTGATAATAAATAAAGCACTAGTTGACTCAAACATCACAGATGAAGAATTTAATCGTTTACAGGCTGATTTTGATGACTACAAAAGACAAAAGTTTGATCTTCAAAGAAAGGCAAGGACAACTTTTTCTCAACACCCAGACCCCGAGCAGATAAAAAAGGAATGCTTAAAAAAAGTAAACGAAACATTAAACTCTGTTCTAAACAGCTCGCATTAACAACACCAAAGGGTGTTTATACTTTAGTTTATGAGTCCAAGCACAAAAAGACCGTTGATATTGATTCTGATTAAGACGACTTTGGAGTCATTGTATTTTTTTTAATTTAAATAAATATTTTGAGTTAGAAAAGAAACTCAACATGGCTAAGACATATGAAGGACCAGACGAATTGTTTGAAGGAATGCTTGAGGGAGAGCGTTTGTCAAAAGCTTTAAACGATATTGATCTAGAAGTCATTGACCCAACAAACGTACAGGCAAGTGTTGTGCATGCTATTTCTCAAGTTCCAGGTAAACTAACAATAGACCCGCCAGTTAAAGTACAGTTAGCTGTTTTTATCGACTATATAACAATAAATGAAGAAAATCTAGGAGTCTGGGTCTCAACTAAACAACAGGTTATTCTTTCTAATAATGACTTAACACCCGGTTGGGCAGACCAACTGCTTACACAGTTTGATGTGGCCGCTGAAGAAGCCAAAATGAGAGGCTCTGGTTGGTCAGAGAACGAAGTCTTAGAGATTAGATTAAAACAGGCTAAGTATGAGCCGATTGTTGGCAAGTCTTACATTCCACTACCTCCAGCATTAGTCGCAAAAAGAGCAGTTCTAAACATAAAGAATTATTCAGACAACAAATGTTTTATGTGGTGTGTTCTTGCAATGCTGCATCATGTTGCTAAAAACGCAGATAGAGTATCTAACTATGAACCTTACATCAATGATCTTAACTTTAGTGGAATACCCTTTCCTGTTAGTGTAGATCAAATTGATCAGTTTGAAGAACAAAACAAACCAATAACTGTTAATGTATACACATGGATGAGGAAACAAATTTGGTGCCTATTAGAGTGTCCAAGAACAGTCCAACGATTGGCGAGCCAGACAAAAGCCATGTTGACTTACTACTGATGTTTTCACCAGCGGGGCTACCGCATTACACATTGATACGAACAATGAGTAGATTATTGGCGCATACTGCAAAAAACACTAACAAACAAGAATTCTGTAGAAAATGTTTAACAAGAATTCCATCCGTTAAAGCAGCGAGCGAACATAAGAAACATTGTATCGGCCCAGTTGACTGTAATACAGAACTAATTACGCTCCCACCCGGATCTAAAGTTAGTTTTAAGAACTGGAAAAAACTGCAAACTAGTCCATATGTTGTTTACGCAGACTTCGAATCACTCATCAACCCACAGAAACGTCCTAAAACAGCCTTTGTGAGTAATCATCAGATTTGTTCATTTGCCTTCATTATTGTTAGGCCGGATGGCGTTCATTCAAAGCCAGAATTATATAGAGGGCCTAATGCTGCAGAATACTTCTTAGAACGCATGCAGCAAGTGCGTAACGCCTGTTCTAATAATCTAGACTTATCTGAAATCATAATGTCGCCTGAAGGCCAACAGCAATATGACTCAGCCACTCACTGTTGGATTTGTGGTTTAGGTCTCTCATCAGACGCAGAGAATCCAACAGTAAGAGACCATGATCACATTAGCGGAAAGTTCAGAGGAGCAGCGCACAGTAAATGCAATCTTCAACTAAAGTTTGACCCAAAGACATGGAAGCTGCCTGTATTCTTTCACAACTTGCGAGGTTATGACTCTCACTTATAATGCAAGCAGTAACCAGCGCCTTCAGGGTAGCATGCATTGCACAATCATCAGAAAAGTACATGTGCTTTAATCTGAATAACATGTCTTTTTATGACTCTATGCAACACATGATGGGTTCATTAGAGTCACTGGCTATGTCCTTAAAGTCCTGCCCAATAACAGAAGAATATTTTGACCCAACTCTCGTTAGAAAGGGTGTTTACCCTTATGAATACATGAACAGTTGGGAAAGGTTTGACGAAGATACACTTCCACCTAAAGGCGCGTTCTTTTCTAGTCTTAGAGGAAAGGACATTAGTGATTCAGATTACCAGCATGCCCAAGAAGCATGGCAGAAGTTAGATTGTAAAACGATGGGAGACTATCATGACTCCTACTTAATGGCTGATGTATGTTTGTTGGCGGACGTCTTTGAAAATTACAGAAAGACCTGCATGAAACATTACAGTTTGGATCCCGCGCATTACATTTCTGCGCCCGGGATGAGTTGGGATGCTTTCTTAAAGTTTACTGGAGTACAGATTGATTTATTGTCTGACCTGCCAATGATTCAGATGATTGAAAACGGATTGCGTGGAGGAATTAGTATGGCGTCGCATCATTACTGTAAAGCAAACAACAAATACTTGGACGACTATGATCCGAGTAAAAGGTCTAACTATCTCATGTATTTAGATGCAAACAATCTGTATGGATGGGCAATGGCGCAATCACTTCCATTACGTAACTTTAAAATGTACACAGAAGACAATCCGAAAAATATTCAAAAGGCATTAAAGTGGTTGAGCAGTCTGACGTCGGATCAACAGCGTGGATACATTCTAGAAGTTGATTTAGAATATCCTCATGAACTCCATGACCTGCATAATGACTATCCATTAGCTGCAGAAAGCCTAAAGATGGCAAGAACAGAACCGCCTAAACTTGTGCCTAATCTTCGAGACAAAAAAAATTATGTCTGCCATTACAGACTTCTACAATTTTATTTAAGACATGGGTTGAAGTTGACAGCAGTTCATCGTATAATTGCTTTTGATCAAGAACAGTTCATGAAACCATACATCATGAAGAACACTGATCTCAGAACTAAATCCACTGATGCTTCAGAAAAAGACTTTTTCAAGTTGATGAACAACAGCTGTTTCGGAAAGACTATGGAGAATCCGCACAAACGCAAAGATGTCAGATTGGTCACCAGAGAGAACGAAGCAATTAAGCTGACTTCAAAACCAAATTATCAGGACTTTAGAAGATTTCATGATCAGCTTTTTGGCATAATGATGAAAAAAAAGAAAGTCAAATTAGACAAACCTGTATTTATTGGGTTTACCGTTTTAGAATTATCAAAGCTTTTGATGTTAGAATTTCTTTATGACTACTTTAAGCCCTCGTATCCTGAGTCCAGAGTACTTTACACAGATACAGATAGTTTTGTTATAGATATCCCTACTGAAGACATCTATAAAGACATGGAAATCGAAGTAGCCAAAGGGCATGCGGGATGGTATGATACATCTGATTACCCTAAAGAGTCGCCTTTACATTCAACTGTTAATAAGAAGGTTTTAGGAAAGATGAAGGATGAATTATCAGGAGGGGTGATTAAGGAGTTTATTGGTTTAAGGTCGAAAATGTACAGTATTTCGAGCCAGGAGAAAATCATTAAGAAAGCAAAAGGAATATCTCGCAGTGTTGTGCAGTCAAACATATCACATGACAACTACAAAGAAGCATTGTTTGACAATAAGACTTTTCATCATAACAACGTGAAACTACGATCTAATCTACATGAGATTAACACAACTGTTGTAACAAAGAAGTCATTAGATAGAACAAACACTAAACGAGTATTTGTTAAACCAGAGTTTTCATATGCAATTGGGCATTGGAGAACCGTAAATTAATTAAAGCGGAACTGTGTCTGGTGGGATTATCTGCAGTTCTTCTTTCACAAAAGATCTTTGGGGAGCCGGTTGTTTTGTTGCGTCAGTTTCTCGTAAATAATACACGGGCGGATTCATTTTTACAATTCTTTTTATTTCATATGGATCAACACTCCAAACTGGATCAGTTGCCCTAATGCAAGTGTCCCCTTCTGCTTCCCCGGTAAATAAAGGTACCTTACTTTTAAACCAAACGGTAATAGTTTGCTGGATGAACTGGAGTCTTCAGCAACATTTATTGTTTTTCTTTTGATTGCTTGTACTGGTTTTAGCCCTTTAAATTCTTCATTATTCATTGCGCGCAAAACTGAGGGCAGTCTTCTAACCCATTCTGTGTTGCGAGAATTGTCAATAAGCTCTCTGTGATACTGGTAGGAAAAAAGTCTTTCAGCTAACTGTTTGTTAAAGTTTTCAACTAAAGCCTGTGATCTGTGAACTCCTGGAATGCCTCTTTTAATGGTAACTCTATGTTTTAACAATAATTGATTCACTCGGCCTTTAAATTCTTTTCCATCATCAACTTGAATCATACGAGGATAAGTTAGAGGGCCTCGTTGGTATATCAGTTGTATAGTGACAGCAACAGCAGAAGCACTCTTTTGTGTTAATGGTTCCGCGTCTTTGTATCTTGAAGCTATGTCAATGACTGTGAGTGCGTACTTAAATCTTTTTCGTCTAATCGTATCATGGGGTAAATATAGAAGGTCCATTTGATGGGTGTCGTTCGGTATTATATTCACAAAGTGTGGTCTCTGTATTCGCCTAGGCGCAGGTAAATAAATTTGCCAAATCGCTTGTTTAGATAACCATTCCTTTGCTGTTTGTTCACTGACTCCTGCCGCTTGGCTTAGCTTTTTTATTGCCGTGATTCCCTTCCAATATCCTTTCGGTGAATAATAGATTTTGTTCATTTTTATTTCAACCAATATTATGCGCAACAAAATACACAACGGTCATGCCAAAGACAATAAACACGATTTCTTGCATCTTTTGTTTTTCTGATGGTTGATAAAAGTCACTGAATTTTGGTGGGGGCAATGTTTCGATTGGTTTGCCTGTTACAAGATAATATTCTTTTATTGCCTGGTCAACATCTTTAAATGTGTAAGCTGCATGCCCCTGTTTTTTCAGTTTGTCATTAATAAAATCTAACTGCTCAATTCTCTGCTTTTCATATCGATCTTGTGCTGCAGCTAGTTGCTCCACAGCTTTGTTATGTCTTTTTCTCTCACCGTCGTCCCATAGTTTACTAAATGCGTAATTACTTCTGCTAAAAGCAAGTGCATTCACCACAGCACCACCTATCATCATTACGAGTGAAGCCATTTTTTATAAATGTATTTTTTTACATATTTATATTCTCTGGAATTATATCTTGCTTAACTAGAAAATCTTTCGTAGCAAATGAAGCTGCAATAATAGCAATCAGTTTTGCTGAATCCTCAAAGTCTAGTTTGCCAAGATCTGCTGGTTTAATTTTTAACAAGCTTTTACCAAGCATTGTGTATCCTATACTTAGACCTCCAATAACAGCAGAATGGTATACAAGGTTGGCAACAGTTTTTTCGGCGCTCATTTTTAAAAACAAAATAATTATAATTAATAAAAACATGAACACTGATGATCTACTAAACCTTCCTGAACTTATGATTACAAATGACCTGGTTGATGAGCAAGCTATTATGCCAAGAAAAGAAACACTGTATTCTTTGGCAGCATGTGGAAAAACAAAACAGTTCCTCGGAACTGAATTCAGCATAGAACAGATTCAACAGATGTCGCCACAAGACATTTTAAAGTATCATAACAGGTATGAAGCACAACTTGGATCGAGAATGGTAAAAAGCGTCGGGCAAACAGTTCTTAGTTTATACACTAAACTAGTCAGTAGATTTGCTCCCATTGTTTCTGAACAAGATTTTATGTATGATTTAACGCAGGATCCAGTTTTAACAAAGTCATTAGAGTCTCTAAGCTGCGATCTATATTACAGATTTGGAACATTGTTATCGCCGTTAATCATGGGATTAATAACTTTTAATCATATAGATTTTATTTCCCTTAAAAATGACCGAGCCAGAAAAACAGCAGAATCAGGAAACGCTGAATCAGAAAACATTGAATCAGGTGAAAGTGGTCACTAAATCCCCTCATCCTGGACGCTTTGCAGCAGGAAAAAAATTAGCTGAGTGGAACAAACAAAAAAAATTACAGTTACAATCACAGAATATAGCTCATAATGAAAACATAACGCCGCCAACAGTTGTTTCAATGCCGGCTATAAAAACACCAGAACAAGTTGATTCAAGGCCTACAGCACCAAAGCCTTCATGGAATATTGAACTTAAAACTGTTGTCATTTTTGGCGTCCTTGTTGCTGCTGGGGGCGGTTATTACGGTTATAAAATATATAAACAAAAACAACAAGAACCAAACCAGTCCAAACAATCTCAACCACTAAATACCACAGACGAACACAACAGCATGCCAAAACCGCCAACAACAAAAGATTATTTTGATCCATTTCAGATGCAATAATATTTTAAGAACTTAAATTTTTTTGATAAAAATAGATCATGGCGGATTATTATTTGTTTAAAATGATGAAGTCAATAAATAAAGATATGGAGTCTATAAAAGACATTACCATAGACCAGAATTGTAATCAATGCGGTTGCTTACGATGTAAGAACTTCATTAAGATCTATGCTGACCAATCTTGCGCCAAGGGCGTTAAGCAAGATATTGTTAGTGATGACGCGTTTTTTGAGGCGTGTGTGTACTATATTAGACATCTGCTGTTTAAGATAAAAACATAGATTGTATTGTTTTTTAATAATTATAAGATAACTTAAATAAGAACTTGGTTGTACTTAGAGGATGACTTAATTACAATCTTGAGGTAACTTAATTAAAAACTTAATTAAAGAACTTGGAGTGACTTAATTAACAACTTAACTAAGAACTTAAGGTGACTTAAGGCAACTTAATCAAGAACTTATTAAGAACTTAATTAAAGAACACTCCCTCAAAAGCAGCTTAAAAAAATTTTCACTTCCTATTTCTAGACTATTCTAGAAAAGTGCAGGAAAAAACACTTACTTAAACTTTGGTCCACTTGTAGGCGTCTGTCGGAAAAACTTGCAGGGCTGATTGTAGATTTGATATAATTTTAACAGCTGTTGTTATTGTGATGTTCAGCTGTTGAAGACGTGGGTACAGGTTGAAAACTTTAGCCACTTTCATAATTTTATACCCCCAAGACACGCTGATACCACAGTTCTCATTAACAAAGTGTTGAAAATCAGTTGGTTTAAGACACATACAAAGTTTCAACATCCACATTCCATAACAAACATAATCACTAAGTAGAGCGGATTGTTTTTGATTAATTATATTTCCAGAATATTTTACTATGTTTTTGATTGTCTCAAGATCCTTTGTAGAATCATTGAAAACTGGAATGTCACAACCATTAATCCTGTCTTTGATTACATGGTTTTCAAGTTCATTCAACAGTTCTTTTCCTTTCATTTGCTCAAGTTGTTTTGAAGGCCGTGGCGATTTTTTTGCTTCGGAAGAAATGAAAAATGCTGTGGTTTTTTGGGCAGATTCTTTTTGTGCAAGGCTTCATATCCAGCAGCACTTTGTTCTCCTTGGCGATTGAAAGCGTTTTCTACTTCTTTCCAGTATGTTAAATGTTCTGAGTGAAATTTAATATGTTCTTCAATAGATTTTACAATTTCAGGATCTTTTCTAAACAGTTCTTCTTCTACAAGAGACATACATTCTTCATCATCAATATGTAGTTCTTTTGATAGCTGCAATAATGCTTCGTCTACATCATCACACTTAGCCATAGATCACAACAAACATTCAGCTCAGGCGTACTCAACAAGACTGTCACAGACTGTAAAACACGGGCTGGTTTTACCTCGTTAATGCGCCTGTGCAATGGACTTAAAGATAATGACGGGTTAACCTGGTCAGGTGAGCGCCACCGGCCCCCGCCTTATGGCGGTTACAGTTAGTTAATTACAGGTATCGCATGAGCCACCCAGGACCGCTGTGAATGGTACTGCCTGCCACAAACCCCAAGCCCTCTAATTAGGGTTGTGTTCCCACAGTGTCTCAGCCAAGTCTTAGTTTGATGACTGTCTCCACAAAAATGATCTTATTGGAAATGACTGTATGTGCAAAAATGATGTTATTGATAATGATCAGAAAAAACGCGGAAAAACTGAAATCTGAAAAGTTTAGTTAGAGAACTAATAAATGTCTGTTCTGGAGTCGCCCGGTCGAGGCCGGGTGAGGCCGGGTGAGACAGGGTGAGCCAGAACAGACATTTATTAGTTCTCTGAGAGAGAGAAAGAAAGAGAGAGAGAGAGAGAGAGAGAGAGAGAGAGAGAGAGAGAGAGAGAGAGAGAGAGAGAGAGAGAGAGAGAGAGAGAGAGAGAGAGAGACACCAAGGCTCACGTTTCTTGACTTCTTTTTCATTCATGAAGTTCGAAAAGCTAAACTGTGTTTGTAGCTAACTGAATAATGGATTGTTTATGTACACTGAAACCTAACGATAATGGGATTTGGAAATTATGCAAAAGGAAAAAAAAAATCAACTGTCAAGACAGCAAAGAGTGTATACATCTTAATTTTTTTTCCATTATGATTATATTTTCGAAAATACGTATGGAGTTTTACTGTGTTCTGACCAGGATAATGATGATGATGATGATGATGATGATGATGATGATGATGATGATGATGATGATGATGATAATAATAACGATGATAGTGATAACAATAATAACAGTAATGATAATAATAAGGATGATAATAATAATGATGATGATAATAATAATAATGATAATAATGATAAGAATAATTATAATAATGATGATAATAATAACAATAATAATAATAATAATAATAATTAATATTATTATTATTATTATTATTATTATTATTATTATTATTTATTATTATCATTATAACAATAACAACAAAAATGATGATAATAGACATTTAAGGTACTTAATCTTTTCTAAGCCCCAAGTGCTTCCAACCACAAAAATACTAAGAGAATAAAAATAAGCACATCAAACATCACAGGCATCGAAATGCTTTTGTCCTGTCACGCAATAATTAATTCACACTCTCACCATCATCACCTCTCTCTCTCTCTCTCTCTCTCTCTCTCTCTCTCTCTCTCTCTTCTCTCTCTCTCTCTCTCTCTCTCTCTCTCTCTCTCTCTCACAGAAACACACAGAGACACAGACAGAGACACAATCACACACAGACAGAGACAGACAGACAGAGACAGACAGACAGACAGACAGAAACAGAGAACACACACACACACACACACACACACACACCACACACACACACACACACACACACACACACACACACACACACACACACACACACACACCGCAGCAGCTGGTAAAGGGAGAGGAAGGGATATCACTCGAGATGTGAAGAGAGTAGTTTTAGAAGAGACATCTGGAAGATGACAGAGATTCGGAATTGCGGAGAGAGAGAGAGAGAGAGAGAGAGAGAGAGAGAGAGAGAGAGGAGAGAGAGAGAGAGAGAGAGAGAGAGAGAGAGAGAGAGAGAGAGAGAGAGAGAGAGAGAGAGAGAGAGAGAGTATTGGTTCTGTGAGGCTGGACCTGGAAAGAAAATGAACGTTGGCCAGAAGTCTGGGTGTGAAGTAGAGGGATGCGGATGAGGTAAGCATTCAGTGAGGAAAGTAATCATGGTGATAGCGTGTACAGGTGGAGGTGATCACCAAGTTAGGCACGATGACTACAATGTAGCTTGGTGTTCTTTTGAAGGAATTTTGTTCAATGTCCTGTCAGAGATTGTTGACATCCAAATAAGATTTTTGTGGGGAGGTCTGAATGAGAATATTATCATCAAACAATGAGTCTAAAAAAAGTGTGTGTGTGTGTGTGTGTGTGTGTGTGTGTGTGTGTGTGTGTGTGTGTGTGTGTGTGTGTGTGTGTGTGTGTGTGTGTGTGTGTGGCGGGGGGAGGGGGTATGGCAGGAAGGGGGGTTGCAGGAGTGGGATTAGGTAAGGTAAGGTAAGGTAAGGTAAGGTAAGGTAAGGTAAGGTAAGGTAAGGTAAGGTAAGGTAAGGTAACAT
>CM031626.1:50087218-50092218 GCA_018398815.1 Conus ventricosus
ACTTCAATTTTCAAGGGAGCTAACACAAGCACAAATCAATTAGTCTAAATAAACAATCTTACAGCACTGAATGGATTAATCTTACACACTTAGGCCTTATAGGATTTTATTATACTGAACAAGTTTTAACAGAGGGCATGATAAAAACAATAACCGGATTAGATTAAGTTCTGTTATAAAACTATGGAGCAGTTAAACTTTATGACAAAAACTCCTCATTGCTCATTGATTTGTGGGCAGACTGGTTGTGGAAAAACAATATTTGTCCTAGACCTATTACAAACAGTTTATCGCTATAATTTTAATCATATTGTGGTTTTCTGTCCAACGCTTAAATGGAACAAAGCATATCATGATAGAAGGTTTATATGGACAGATGATGACATATATTTAGTTGATCCCAGCAATAAACTGAGTGAGTGTTTAGAACAGTTTTATAGACTGTTTGAAGGAACGCAGACACTATTTATTATAGATGACTGTTCGGCAGAAAAAGACATTGTTAAAAAGAGAAACGCTTGTCAAAACTAGCTTTCAGTGGAAGACATGCTGGGATAAGTGTGTGGATTTTATGCCAGAAATATAACTCGGTTTTAAAAGACTTTAGGAAACAGTTAAAGACTGTAGTGTTATTTCACATGAAAGACAGAGACTCATTTGAAGAATGTTTGCGTGAAAATGATGTTATTGAAAACGATCAGGAAAAACACAGGATTAAGCAAAAACTGAAATCTGAAAAGTTTAGTAAATTAGTATTGAAAACGGATAACCCTGCACAGTATGTTGTTTGTAGATAATCGTTATTTTTTGGTTATTGAAGTCTCACTTGTCAGAGAACAGGAAAACCTTTATTCTACGCCACTTTCGCCCGAAAACTGGTTGAGGGCGAAAGTGGCGTAGAATGAAGGTTTTCCTGTTCTCTCATAGGGATCACTGAAAACCACTTCAAAACCAGATATGCAAACCACAAACAGTCATTTAATAAAGAAAAATATAAAAACCAAACAGAATTGAGCAAATAATCTGGAAACTTAAAGACGCAAAAACAAGCTACAATATATCCTGGAAAATCAAAAAAGAGCATCACCATACAGCAATGTTTCAAAAAGGTGCAACCTATGTCTAACTGAAAAATGGTTAATACTACGCAAACCACACTTAGCAACTTTAAACACCAAAACAGAAATAGTAAACAATTGCAGGCATAAATGGAAATCGTTGTTAGTGAACACATCCAAAACAAAAACCTGAAAGCCCCAAAAAACACGTGCAGCCAACCCGCACGTGCAAACAACCGCAAACGTGAGCCCACACGCTATATAACATCGGCGGTGGGCAAACAAAAACCATCCTGATGACAGCGCAACGCCGCTAGAAACAAATTTGTCGATTTCTCTTTTTAGTACCTTATTTTAACAAATGTTGCTCCCCAAGGGGTTGAGCACTCAAAAAATCATTTTGGGTATTTTAATCACTTTGATCTATATATATATATATATATATATATATATATATATATATATATATATATATATATATATATATATATATATATTATTATATATATACCACCCACACCATCAGTCTCACCTTCTGAAATCTTTGTCTTGTCTTGGGGCTTGAGGTTTTTTCGTTCCAGACTCGGAACCGGCCAATACCAAACTCTGCCTGCATGTGAATGTGTGTTCCGCACCATCAGATAGATCTAGATGGCCACCATACGCTACATTCCTCAACCGCCACTCCCCTCTCCAGACTCCAACGTCTTTGACCATCATTTCAATGCAGCTGCTTACAGACCACCTCCCGCTGACAGATCCAGTGACTTCCAGTTCTTCATGCCAAAGTCTACGAAGGTTCATCGACTCTCACCCAAACTCCTCCCAAAACCAAACCTGACATTCCATGACTCACACTCCGATCAACTCCCATCAATGCGAGAATGCCGTGATCAAACCTGAGGACGAGTGAGGCTAAATCGTAGTTCTGAAGGAGAGTTGCACATTAGAGAACTGTCAAATAACCTTGAGACTCCCAGTTCTTCGAACCTCTTCAGGTTTCCCCGGTGGTAAACGACAGCCAACTCGTCAAGAAAACAATTAACAGAGAAATTCAAAGGAACAACCTTCCTCCATCACCGAACTTCTTAACATCAACTTGCCCGGACAGTCATCATTGTAACATTTTCCCCAAATCCACGAGCTCAACGCAGCTGAAAGACCTATTGTATTAGCCTGCTGAAAACCAGATTTCCCCGTACCTAGGCTCGCTAATTCAACAGGTAGTAGAGACATTTCCTACATACATCTAAGACACTGTTGACATGCTCAGCTTACTTGAAAAAGTGCCGCATGCTTACCATATACATGTCCATTGGTTAAGGTTTTCCCTGGATGTTGCATCACCGTACACAAGCATGCCACATGAAGAGGGTCTATGAGCACTACAACTCATCTTTGACAAATGTACGTCAGACCCAAGCACTCCACCATCACCCACCCACGCTCTCCTTCGCCTCGCAGACTCAAACTCAACAGTCGAATCGATTGCTCTCCAATAATGACGTTGATAACCCAAACACCTAAAGAGCAATTGTGTTATGTAATAATTATAAACTGTGTAGTGCTAACATTAACAGGAGCATTTAAGACTGGGCCAAAGAGACATGGTGCAGAGGAATATCAAGCTGAATTCAAACGGAAATATTCGACTATGTATCATTCACTTTGATGGCCTTAGTTCAAAAAGAGTTCTGTCTAGTTCGTAACTTATACGTATTTTTTGAGCATGTATGATTGTAAAGGCGAGAGCTAGATCCGGGTCATCTTTAACATACAATGTACATTGTCCCGTGGGAGTTAAACAAAGGAAATTCTGTGGCCTTGTTCTATTTTCTTTGTTTATCAATGAGGTAACTTTAAAGGTAATACACAATAGTACACAAGGACCTCATTTTTTTAAATTATGCTTTGGTGGTTTTCGTTCTCCTCCTAGCGGATGATGTTGTATTGATATCAGATATGGTGGCTGGTATGGAAACTCAATTAAACCATTTGCATCTTCCCTTCTGCATCATCCCAGCTGAAGATAAACATGGCCAAAACGTAATGCTATAGTGCTTAGGAAGGTATCTTGTGGTTAAAGCGCGAGTCATTAAGTAGAAAATGAGCATGTCCAGAGGGTCATGGGTTCGAATCCCAGCCATGGCTCGTCCCAAGATGGGGAAAAAAAAGGGGGGCAGCAGAGGGACATCCGGAGTCATGAACCGGGTGTGGCCCAACCCCCCTAGAGTGTCAGGAGATAAGGGCCGAAAACACTTGCTTGAAGGGGGCTTCTCTTCTGAGGACTCTCTGCTGCCACGCTCTCCACGAGTTTCTTTCTACTGCACGAGAAAGAGGGATGCACAACGGGACAGTGATGCTAATGGTGAATGTTTGTATGTAAGGTATGCATTTTTCAGCACAGAGCTAAAATAGTTTTACAGTATATTCTGAAGAAACTGAGAAATCCGAATAATGCCAGTCTTACACTGTTTTAAAGTTGTTCGATTTTGAAATTCAACCATGGTAACTACACAGAGCTGAGCTATGGGGTCTTGAATCTGTTACCAAACAAGTAGAAAAGACTCGTTTATATGCACTGAAAAGGTTTCTTGGCATTTCTATACACACACTAAATTATTCAGTTTATGCGGACACGCATTTCATATATTTTCAGTTGTTAGGTGCATCTTTTACCGGCAAAAAACTATCTAATGGCACCAAATACATCACCATATAAAGTTAATGAATTATTAGTTCTGCTAGAGGCCAAGGATAAGAGGAATTTAGTCTTCTGCTGTAAGGCTGAAACTGCATTCCTTTTGGTTCTGGCTTTGTCTTGGGGATCGTAGGTAAAGATGATACGAATGCTTTAATCCATAACTTTTTATTTTGCTGTCTCATGTTCTGTGCCACCTCAGTGGCAGTGCACCCACACCGCTCATTCCGACACCCCTCCCACAGCCACAGCCCAGTCAGTTCTGCCGCTGAACCGGCACCGGCAATCCACAGGGAGCAGTCAATGTCAAGTCGTCAAGAGGCAACCCACCGGAGGAGACACTGCACTGCTGCCGAGTCACTTCGGTGGTGTTCAGAGGCGCCTGTTCTGATCCAACATACGCAGGACACCACCTACTAAGCCCCCTACTGACAATAATTGCTTAGTCGCGGAGCCGGCGTGAGTGAGCTCTCCCTCCGAAGGGCGCCACCACGTCTGTCCAACGACAGCCCCCATTGACTCGCCAATACCGGTGGCCCCGACGGAACCAAACCAAGACCACAGACGTGGAGAGGACATCGAAACTGAGGTCACCATGAGAGCAGGACATGAAGGGCCACAGAATTTGAGACTTTTTTTATGCTAGTCGATGAGAATGAGGATGATGAAGATGATGCTACGGATGTTCTTTCGGTCTAAGACTGCATGACAGGGCTGCACTCTACGCTTCCTTTCATAATATATCCCAGCGTCAACCAGGCCCGAGAGATACAGACACCTGCAGTGTTGGTCAGGAAGTTTGAGCAACACTCTCAGAGACGCATCTATTAAATGGATGAAACTCGACTGTGTGGTCCCAGTCTTCCCAACTGGGCCCGTAGCAAAGTCAACTCTGGGTAGGAGTCGGTCGGAGCAGAAAAATCCCACATGACGCTGATGGGAATCGAACCCACGACCTCCCAGCCGGGAGTCCGCGGCGCTAACCACTTCGCCACGGCGGCTGGTAATCCATAACTTTCTGGCAAAGTCTGATAAATTTGTAATTGACAGAGATGGAATTCTTGTGTCGAAGGTAGTCACTGGTTTGATATTTACAGGGTATTAAATCATGTACATTGTGTTACAAATCATTTGTATTTGAATATGAACAGACATGTGAAATGTACGGTCACAAAATCCAGATTTGGTGTTTTGGATATGTCCTCATACTGACAATTACAGATCTTTGAATGGCCATTATT
>CM031626.1:50102218-50107218 GCA_018398815.1 Conus ventricosus
TCTCTCTCTCTCTCTCTCTCTCTCTCTCTCTCTCTCTTTCTTTCTCTGTGTCTCTTTCTCTCTCTGTGTCTGTCTGTCTGTCTGTCTCTCTCTCTCTCTCTCTCTCTCTCTCTCTCTCTCTCTCTCTCTCTCTCTCTTCCCTCTCTCTCTTATTGCATCAGTGACTTGAGAGGTGACTATATTCCTTGTAAGTTTTTATGTACACCCGTGTCTGTTCCGTGCGTCTCTGCTCATGTCTTATAAGGGCGAACGCACTATGGAGAACCTGTGCTTATCTTTGTATGCAGTATTTTAAAAGGCAGCAAACTTGACGACCGAGTCTGGAAAACCTTGCACATCTGTACAAACCACTTCAACGATCTATGAGGAAAATGTTAGCATGCGGTTATTTGTTATTTGTTTTGACTTTGTTTAGCTTTGCTTTGTTCATTACGTACGCCATTTGTGAATCCATCCCTCTTCAAATGGGGTTATGGCCTTCACTGAATAAAATTCCGCTCTCTCTCTCTCTCTCTTTCTCTCTCTCTCTTCTCTCTCTCTCTCTCTCTCTCTCTCTCTCTCTCTCTCTCTGTTGCCATTTAACAATGTGACTGACAAATGATTAGGCTTGTCCTTATAGTCTTCTTACAATGTAAGGTTCACGATTTTAAAAACAACACATACGAACGAATGAATGTATGAATGAATGAATGAATGAATGAATGAATGAATGAATGAATGAATGAATTAAGAAATGCTTTCACAACTGAAGATTGAAAAAAAAAAAAAGAAGAAACACCAACAATACCAACGTGGCTACGTCGCATAGCTACATGAACAAAACAAAAAAAATATACACCCTACCAGACAGGGTCTGTCCAGGATAATGAAAAAGGGGAAAGTTATTTGACAATGTAAGGGGAGACTGCAACACGCTGCATACACAGAATGCTGTAACACACTTCCACGACAATTCAGAATGAAATGTCAGTATAAAGCAGATGGGTGAACCCCAAGAAAGTGCAGTTTATTTCTGTACGTCTTCCCTTGTTCTTCCATTTTATGTTGCAAGCGTTCAAAATGTGCCAGTGAGTATCGTTCTGTGTCACTGATCATTAATCTGTTTTAGTTGACAGACCTGTGTTAGTTTCCCTGCGTTCCAGGTGGTGAACCCGTTCTGTAGTCAGTGGGGGAATACACCAAGATCACAATTGTCGGCGCCTAAATGACTTTGTTCGTGTCATGCGCATTGTGATGTATATATGCCTCTTACAATAGACGATCCCTCGTTTGTACACCATAAGAAGAGTGACGTCCCTTGAGCAACCAACAAGCAGCAACGGACATCGACCGCCACTTCAAGGCTCACCGTCTTGACCGGAAATACAAAAAGGTAGTAGAAAACGAAACGTGCATGACCACTGCTTACCGGAAATGTTCTGTTCTAGTTTTAGTTGCCAGATGTTTGCACACACTCAGGGAAGTTCAGTATGTACCCATTGGTTTATGTCTTACCAGGCCTGTTTGCTCTTAAACCATCTTAAGCCTCAAGTACCACGTCATATATGTTGCGTAATTCTTGTAGTTTGACGCTATGTTAGGACGAGGGAAGAGCTATTGTTTACTTTGGTATGGGCGTATCTACCTCCCCACCCCCACCCCCCACCCCTACCCATTTCTTTTCTAATATTAGAAGGTAGAGACGGGGGCCGGAATAGCTCAGTTGGTAGAGCGCCGGACTCGTGATCCTGGGGTTGCGGGTTCGAATTGCGGTACAGGGGGATTTTTCCTCCATTCCCATACAGTCCTTCGAATGAGACTATAAACCGAGGTTCCGTGTGTGAACGCACGCACAACATCTTGTACACACGTCAAATCCCATCACCAACTTTCGAAAGAGAAGGCCAGTTCGGCCGTTGGTATGATGACACGTTACACATAGCATACACCTTCTCCAAAGATGGAGTATGGCTGCCTTAATGGCGGGATAAAAAAAAGAAAAAGAAAACGGTCATACACACAAAAATCCACTTCCTGTCTATACAGGCAGTGTCCGCAGGAGTATCAGCCTGCGTACGCAGAAAGAAAGAAAGAAGGTAGAGACGTTATTCTTTTTTTTTCGTTACGCTTGTTTGTTCACCGATAGGTCAGTCCAGAAGCAAGGCTGTGTACCGCTCTCTTCAGGTTGTGTACACTTCCTCATCTATAAGCGTCTCCCTTCTCTGTACACTTTAACGTTAAACTCCAGTCAGTCATTCACACGACATCTTTATCTTCTAGGTATACACAATAGTTTTTTGTGGGTTTTTTTTTCCAAGGGATTTTTTAGGGAAAGGAAGAGATGCCAATATATCTGCTGCGGTTTATTGTTTTTAATCTGCAAGTGAGAATGAATTTAATTCGAATGTGTCAAATGTAATACATGTCATACGGTGCATACTCCTTAAACAAACGCATGCATAGATAGTGAACCGATATTTGTATGAAACGTACATCCACTTTGTGTACATGATCTGAGACATATATTTCCTGGGCTGAATGTTGAAATGACAAGTGTTACATAACACGTATCACAGAGCTGTGCAGTGTCTGGATGCACGTGGGGCAAAGTACTCACATCTCTCTGTAGGACCACACACAGGAATAGTTTCCGGTGGAAGAGAAGATCCGTGTGATGTCCACAGTGCCCCTCACTGTCCACCTGATCCTGTGGCAGGTGTGGTCACTGTGATGGTGGGGGTGGACAACACTGCATTCGCTGTAGCACACACACACACACACACACACACACACACACACACACACACATACACATGCACGCACACACACACGCACGCACGCGCACACACACACACACACACACACACACACACACACACACACACACACACACACACACACGCACACAAACGCACGTGCGCGCACAAGCGCACAGACACACACACACACACCACACACACACACACACACACACCACACACACACACACACACACACACAACAAACACACATATTGTTATGCCATATTGTTATGATCTCAACATTACTATGCTGGGTTTGCATTTAGGATTGAACAGATGTACATGGCAATTGGTCATATGGTAGCTGTTTATCGTCTGATTGCACCTAAGATGAAGAAACCACTAAGTAAAATGACTAAACTGAAGTGAAACAAAACATACACACACGCACGCACACGCGCGCACGCACACCACACACACACACACACACACACACACACACACACACCACACACACACACACACACCCACACAACACATACACACACACGCACACACACCCCACACACACACCACACACACACACACACACACACACACACCACACAACACACACACCATACACACACACACCACCGCAGCACCACGCACACCACACACACAACACACCACACACACACACCATACACATGCACTCACGCACGCACACGTACTTACCCCACGTATGTGTTCCATAAAACCACACTACCAGACCATTTCAACAATCATGCAGACTCTAACAGATCGATGCCAGAGGTGTGTCTGGCAGTGAACAGATCGATGTCAGAGGTGTGTCTGCAGTGAACAGATCGATGCAGAGGTGTGTCTGGCAGTGAACAGATCGATTCAGAGGTGTGTCTGGCAGTGAACAGATCGAGCCAGAGGTGTCCCTGGCTGACAGACCTCCGTGTGCGCACGCCTCGAGTGTTCGCAGTGAACAGATCGATGTCAGAGGTGTGTCTGGCAGTGACGCCTCATTCACCCCCTGGCTCTGGCTGAACAGATCATGCAGGTGTCGTCCCTCCCATGAACGCCCCCCCCCACCCCCCCACCCCTCCGCCCTACCCCCCCCCTCCCCCCCCCCTCCCCCTCCCCCCCCCCCCCCCCCCCCCCCCCCCCCCCCCCCCACCCCCCCCCCCCCCCCCCCCCCCCCCCCCCCCCCCCCCCCCCCCCCCCCCCCCCCCCCCCCCCCCCCCCCTCCCCAAGAATGGAAGAAGCCGCACATTGGATACACTGGTTGGAGACCAAGGGTCCGCTTTACCTTCAGAGCCACTAAATGAGAAAACACCCGAAATCGCAAGCACCCCCCCCCCCCATCCCATCCCCACCTCCCACCCCATGTAGTGGAAAGGATTCAAACAGAAGATTTATCTTCCTTGACACCAAGTATCCTAGAGGGCGCATGGCCACCATTCATCTTTTTTTTTTTTTTTTTGGAGGGGGGGGGAGATCCTGTTTCAGGAGCGTACAAGACTACATGCAGTCTGACAGCAGGACTAGTTCGTTCAGAAGGGCATCGTTGCAGACTGATTGCGGTTCAGCAGATCCATGACTGAAGGGGAGAAACATGCTGCTCAAATTTCCTGACCAACACTGCAGGTGCCTGTATCTCTCGGGCCTGGTTGACCCCGGGATATATTATGAAAGGAAGCATGTAGAGTACAATTCTGTCATGTAGTCTCAGACGAATGGAAATCCGTAGCATCATTTTAATCATCCTCATTCTCATCGATCAGCGTAAAAAAAAATGTCTAAAATTTTCTGTGGCCCTTCATGCCCTGCTCTCATGGTGCCCTCAATTTCGATGTCCTCCCCACGTCTGTGGCTTTGATTTAGTTCGTCGGGGTCCCCGGGTATCGGCGAGTCCATGGGGGGCTGTCGTTGGACAGACGTGGTGGCGCCCTCCGGAGGGAGAGCTCGCTCACGCCGGCTCTGCGACTAAGCAATTATTGTCGTCAGTAGGGGGCTTAGTAGGTGGTGTCCCGCGTATGTTAGATCAGAACAGGCGCCACTGAACACTACCAAAGTGACTCGGCAGCAGTGCAGTGTCTCCTCCGGTGGGTTGCCTCTTGACGACTTGACATTGACTGCTCCCTGTGGATTGCCGGTGTCGGGGCTGCGGTGGGGCCGACCGAGCTGTGCCTGTAGACGGGGTGTCGGAATGAGCGGCGTGGGTGCACTGCCTCTGAGGTGGCGCAGAGGTTGGGACAGCAAAAAAAAAAAAAAAAAAGAAACAGTGAA
>CM031626.1:50117218-50152218 GCA_018398815.1 Conus ventricosus
CACGGCTCGCAGACACTGCTAAAGGACACTGGACAGACAGGTGTCAGCACCTGATGCCATGATGCAACACTGGCCACACGACTCGCAGACACTGCCTAAAGGACAATTTGGACAGACAGGCGTCAGACCAGATGCCACACTGTTTTCTTCTTGGCTAGTCTTTGTCACGCCTCGTTTTCATAAACACAAAAGAAGTGATCGTCTGTTTCGATACACTCTTTCAACTTCACGATCTGTCACGGCTGTCGCCATAGAAACACACAGGAGAATGTCGTTTTGCTTTTGGGTCACAAGCAATAAACAAGTAGAGCAATGTGTTCCATAGAACCCAACATAGAGTACTTTTATCAGGTGGCACAGCTTGAACTGAATAAGTCGGGACGATACTAGGACGAACAATTGATAGTGGGGGGGGGGGGGGGGGGGGGGGGGGAAAGCGCAGGCACAACCCCTCCGTCATCACAGTAATGACTTGGCAAAGATTTGAACTTAAGGCGAAGGAGGGGGGAGAGGGGGGGGGGGGTGAAAAATGAAGAAAATGGGAACTAAAATTTAAAAATATGTTATAAATATGAAAACCCTCTCTGGCTGCATGAGGGAACCATCGTCATCCTCTCGAAGGAGATCTATTTGCATTGCCTGCTCCTGGCTTTGCGTCTGCTGGATCGGATCATCAGAGAGACACGGCTGATTGTGTCCGCAGGATCATGCTGAAGACAGGGGCAGGCTTGAGGTTGACCGACAATCTCCCAAACAGGCAGCGAGAACTTTTTCTGATGAATGTTCTGCATCAACAAGCTGAATCAGTCGTAAAGATCTACCCAGACCTTAAGCGCAGGGAACACCCTTTCCAACTGCCAGCCTGCTTCAAGAACTGAAAACAGCGCTGCTGATGACCTCTCCAGGAAGTCTGCTGTTCTGTCATTGTCATTAATTGAAGTCTGGCGCTCTCTGGTGGACAGTGCTTCAAGACAGAGCTTGGACATCAAACTGTCTCCGACTTTCATCGGACAATGTTCTTTTGCAGAAATATTGAGAATTGCTCTTTGATCACCTGATGTTAGGGGAATGTAATCTGTTTACACTGATTCTGTGCATCGCTTTGCTATTTTGCTAATCAAACTGTTGTTGCAGAAGTTCTAGCACCGTTGTGGATTTCATTTTAAAGGATGTCGATGTGATTGAGTAAGAGGGTGAAGCCAATCACCAGCCGGGTCTTCTTGAAGACGGCGATTTGAATAGATCTAGTTGCAAAGTGAGACGACTGCAGGCGGAAATCTAAACAAATCTTAAATAAATGTTAGCGAACCTCCAAGAGAAACGTGGACAATGAGTCACAAGACGAAACACGACGCGTTTCGACCTCTTAGGTCTTCTTCAGTCAGGACACAAACAAATAGGACAATGAAAATGAACGAATTTGTCACTTAGCTTAGATCTCTTCAGCGCAAGGTAGGCAGGCGTTGAATTTTCTTTCTTTCTTTCTTTCTGCGTACGCAGCTGATACTCCTGCGGACACTGCCTGTATAGACAGGCAGTGGAGTTTTGTATGTATGACCGTTTTTTATCCGCCATTAAGGCAGCCATACTCCATCTTCGGGGAAGGTGCATGCTATGTGTAAAGTGTCATCCATACCAACGGCCAAACTGGCTTGCTCTTCCGAAAGTTGGTGATGGGATTTGACGTGTGTGCAAGATGTTGTGCGTGCGTTCACACACGGAACCCTCGGTTTATAGTCTCAATCGAAGGACTGTATGGGGAATGGAGTCAAAACAATGTTAACTCCAAGCGAAAAAATCCCCCTGTACCGAAATTCGAACCCGCAACCCACCCCAGAATCACATCACGAGTCGGCCCGCACTACCAACTGAGCGATTGCGGCCCCCTGAAAACGAGGCTGTTAGAAGGGAGATAATAAGGGCGATTGTAATATCAACGACTGCCTGTCCAGCGTGTTTGAAGAGTTCTGTGGACACTGTCCATGGCTGCTGCCTGCCCACATTCCCGGCCATTTCACTTCCACTTCGACTCCTCCCAGAATACTGGAAAGGCGTCCTCTTTTGACCAATCCTACATTGTTAGCACACTTGTAGCTTCTTTGCTCTGTTTGTTGTAGAGTTCAAAGCAATATGAAGTGCACATTGTGTGATGTCTTTTTGTGCTATATGCAACTGGTTAGTCCTTACTTTGCCCTGCATGGTACTGGCTTTACTTTGATTCCGTGTGCTCTTGTCTCATGCGATAGAAAAGCTGGTTTGTTTGGCGTTTCTCAATGTCTTCATGCTGATATTGGACCCGGTGCTACGTCTGGTGGGTTGCCTCTTGACGATACTGACTGCACCCTGTGGATGCCGGTGGCCGGAGCTGTGGGGGGACGATCCACACTGTGGCTGTGGGGGGACGATCCACATTGTGGCTGTGGAGGTGGAGGAGCTGTGGGGGGGACGATCCACATTGTGGCTGTGGAGGTGGAGGAGCTGTGGGGGGACGATCCACACTGTGGCTGTGGGGGGACGATCCACACTGTGGTGTGGGGGGACGATCCACACTGTGGCTGTGGAGGTGCAGGAGCTGTGGGGGGACGATCCACACTGTGGCTGTGGGGGTGGAGGAGCTGGGGGGCGGGGACGATCCACACTGTAGCTGTGGAGGTGGAGGAGCTGTGGGGGGACGATCCACACTGTGGCTGTGGAGGTGTAGGAGCTGGGGGGACGATCCCCATTGTGGCTGTGGAGGTGGAGGATCTGGGGGGGGGGACGATCCACACTGTGGCTGTGGAGGTGGGGGAGCTGTGAAGGGACGATCCACACTGTGGCTGTGGAGGTGGAGGGCTGGGGGGGGACGATCCACATTGTGGCTGTGGAGGTGGAGGAGCTGGGGGGTGAAGATCCACATTGGGCTGTGGAGGTGGAGGAGCTGTGGGAGGACGATCCACACTGTGACTGTGGAGGTGGAAGAGTGTGGGGGGACGATCCACACTGTGGGTGTGGAGGTGGAGGAGCTGTGGGGGGACGATCCACACTGTGGCTGTGGAGGTGGAGGAGCTGTGAAGGGACGATCCACACTGTGGCTGTGGAGGTGGAGGAGCTGTGGGGGGCGATCCACATGTGGCTGTGGAAGTGGAGGAGCTGTGAAGGGACGATCCACACTGTGGCTGTGGAGGTGGAGGAGCTGTGGGGGGACGATCCACACTGTGGCTGTGGAGGTGGAGGAGCTGTGAAGGGACGATCCACACTGTGGCTTGGAGGTGCAGGAGCTGGGAGGGACGATCCACACTGTGGCTGTGGAGGTGGAGGAGCTGTGGGGGGACGATCCACACTGTGGCTGTGGAGGTGGAGGAGCTGTGGGGGGACGATCCACACTGTGGGCTGGGGAGGTGGAGCAGCTGTGGGGAGGGGGGGGGGGACGATCCACACTGTGGCTGTGGAGGTGGAGGAGCTGTGAAGGGACGATCCCCACTGTGGCTGTGGAGGTGCAGGAGCTGGGGGGACGATCCACACTGTGGCTGTGGAGGTGGAGGAGCTGTGGGGGGATGATCCACACTGTGGCTGTGGAGGTTCAGGAGCTGTGGGGGAGGGGGGGACGATCCACACTGGCTGTGGAGGTGGAGGAGCTGTGGGGGGACGATCCACACTGTGGCTGTGGAGGTGGAGGAGCTGTGGGGGGACGATCCACACTGTGGCTGTGGAGGTGGAGGAGCTGTGGGGGGACGATCCACACTGTGGCTGGGGAGGTGGAGCAGCTGTGGGGAGGGGGGTGGACGATCCACACTGTGGCTGTGGAGGTGGAGGAGCTGGGGGGGCGGGACGATCACCTTGTGGCTGTGGAGGTGCAGGAGCTGGGGGGGGGGACGATCCACACTGTGGCTGTGGAGGTGGAGGAGGCTGTGGGGGGATGATCCACACTGTGGCTGTGGAGGTTCAGGAGCTGTGGGGAGGGGGGGAAGATCACACGGGCTGTGGAGGTGGAGGAGCTGGGGGGACGATCCACACTGTGGCTGTGGGGGTGGGAGGAGCTGTGAAGGGACGATCCACACTGTGGCTGTGGAGGTGGAGGAGCTGTGAAGGGACGATCCACACTGTGGCTGTGGAGGTGGAGGAGCTGTGGGGGACGATCCACACTGTGGCTGTGGAGGTGGAGGAGCTGTGGGGGGACGATCCACACTGTGGCTGTGGAGGTGCAGGAGCTGTGGGGGGACGATCCACACTGTGGCTGTGGAAGTGGAAGAGCTGTGGGGGACGATCACACTGTGGCTGTGGAGGTGGAAGAGCTGTGGGGGGACGATCCCATGTGGCTGTGGAGGTGGAGGAGCGGGGGGGGGGGGACGATCACACTGTGGCTGTGGGGTGGAGGAGCTGTTGGGGGGGGGGGACGATCCACACTGTGGCTGTGGAGGTGGAGGAGCTGGGGGGGGGACGATCCACACTGTGGTGTGGATGGTGGAGGCAGAATGAGTGGCGAGGGTACAATGCCACTGATCTGGCACCAGAGATGAGACAAGACAGGAACAGAAAAATTCAGTTTGTGTTCTTCATTACTTGGCATTGCATTTTTTTGACCGAGTGTTCGTTCATGTCTGGGTTCCTCACACACACACACCCCCTCACCCCCTCCGCACCCATCCCTCCCCCGCCCCTCTCACCCCCCCCCCCCCCCCCCGTCCCCCTCACCTCCTGCCCCCCCCCCCCCCCCCCCCCCCCCCCCCCCCCCCCCCACCCCCCCCCCCCCCCCCCCCCCCCCCCCCCTCACCCTCCTCTCCAGTCTTTTTGAGCGGTTTCAGCTTGCTATATTGTCACACATCCCAGGTCATTGTGGTGACCCAGGCCTAGGCACAGAACAGACAGGAGTGGAGAGGTGGTGACGTTCTTCAGTAGTGTGGTGGCCCAGTGACACTCCACGGAGTTGAAAGAGATCCAAAAGAAAAGAAACCTGTTTGCAGAGACCTGATGTAGCTGTGGCACAGACGTCCAGCAGAAGAAGGGAATAGGTATCATGTGTCTCCGGAGGACGATTAGGATCGACTTCCATTGGCTTCCTTTTCCATGGGCTTCCACTTCCATTGGGCTTCCACTTCCATTGGCTTCCTTTTCCATTGGCTTCCTTTTCCATGGGCTTCCTTTTCCATGGGCTTCCTTTTCCATGGGCTTCCTTTTCTATTGGCTTCCACTTCCATTGGCTTCCTTTTCCTGGGCTCCTTTTCCATGGGCTTCCACTTCCATTGGTTTCCTTTTCCATGAGCTTCCACTTCCATTGGTTTCCTTTTCCATGGGCTTCCACTTCCATTGGTTTCCTTTTTCATGGGCTTCCACTTCCATTGGCTTCCACTTCCATGGCTTCCTTTTTCATGAGCTTCCACTTCCATTGGTTCATCACGAAGACCTCTGGGGCTGTCTCGGGCATCACCTGGCCGACAGTGTCTGTGAGGGTTTCCAGGTGTTCTTCTCGCAGACTAGCTGGAAACATTGTCCTTTGATGACGGCTTGGATTGGTCCAGGTATGTCGGGATCCTTCACTGTGTCAGCAATGAATTGGAGACGGTTAGTCCTTACTCTCTCGTCCTTCTGTCGTACTGTAATCTACCATGGATCATGACAGCGTCGTGGTCACTACGAAAGTGGCCTCCTGGAAATATTCCTGCTTCAGACTTTGAATGACTAGTCCTGGCTGCGATCATGCCGTGTCCATTGCTGCAGAAGTAAGGCTTTGCTCTCCTCTGTAGGCTTAGTTCACTGCAAATAGGACTTCCTCCCTCCACCTGGATTTTGTCAGCTAAGGCTGTATGTATTTGTTCAGTCGGAGATCTTTATTTACAATGTCACCAATTACATTTCAAAGGGTTTCTTGGGGATGTTTCAACTTCAGAAAAGCAGCCGTGGCTCATTTTCGATCTCTGAGTGAGAGTGAGTTGAATTCCTGTGTGCTAAATGTTTTGCGTTTTGAACTGATGAATAGTCCTGACAGACACAAGCATCTGTCTACTTTTTGAGCACGATTTCAGACACATGAATTGCTGGTGTGAACGCTGAAATGACAAAATATCACATGACACGTGCATTGTCTGTATGAGTATTTGGGAAAGTACTCACATCTCTCCTGTAGGACGCACACGGGAATAGTTTCCCATAGACATGTGCAGTGTCTGTATGGACGTTTGGCAAAGTACTCACATCTCTCCTGTAGGACCACACACAGGAATAGTTTCCGGTGGAAGAGAAGATCTCCGTGATGTTCACAGTGCCCCTCACTGTCCACCCTGATCCTGTGGCAGGTGTGGTCACTGTGATGGTGGGGGTGGACAGCACTGCCCGAGCTGTCACACACACACACACACACACACACAACACACACACACACACACACACACACACACACACACACACACACACACACACACGCAGAAATTGAAGCTGCCAAATCATTGTGAAGAAGACCAGATCAAAAGACTGGTGGGGTGTTACTGGTTGTGTGGGCGTACGTAAACAAAAATGTATAGTTGATTTTGAAACTGTATCGTGTAATATCATCGATGGTGGAAATATTTTCTATAAAATGACTAAACTGAACACTTGATTTTGAAACTGTATCGTGTAATATCATCGATGGTGGAAATATTTTCTATAAAATGACTAAACTGAACACACACACACACACACCACACACACACACACACACCACACACACACACACACACACACACACGCTCAGACGCTACAGAATCGTTTTTTATTGACAATGACAAAATACAGTCTTCATGTCAAGGGGGCTATCATTAATGCAGCGTCAAGAATTTATGAAACGAAAAAATATATAATACATTACAAACATGATTCCCGGTATTGATCTATCAAGGATACTAAAGTTAAAGACAAACAAAAGATCACCAAACGCGGGCCTAAATGGCCAGCTATGATATAAAGAGAACCAAAGCACGGTCTCACAGGGAAACAGCAACAGACATTTTTTTCTCTCTGATATCATAACATTCAACAATATATTTAGCAAACAGACGAACAAACATTTCCATCATCAGAAGATAATGTTCAATCAAAGTATATGGTCTTTCTGGCATCAAATTAAACAGTTTTGATATTTTTCTTTTTTATCTTCATATGCCTTACATTGAAATAAAAAGTGCTCTTCATCTTCCTTACTGTTATCTGGACACAACACACAAACATCATCAACAGAAACTTAATTTCAAAACCATTTCTTATCTGCTTTTAAAACCAAGGGCCCGACTTCTAAATCTGGCCATATGCATCTATGCCATTTATTAGTAACAGATTTCAAAAACATTTCCGGCTGAAGAATACTTTTAAAGGAAATAAAACCATGAATACTTGTCATTTTCTTCCCATTTTTGAATGCCAATTCTGTTTGTAGCAGGCTATCAAGCGATCCTTAAATTCTGACATAAATGCAGAGAGAGAGAGAGGGGGGGGGGGGCATAATGGGCATTTAGATGATTAGATGACAACTGATATGAATAGGTCAGTTTCAGACCCGGGTACAAGAGAGAGCGCCTCACGCACTATCCTCGCGCTATCCGACAGTGGCTATGAAGAAAGCTCGAACAGCATTTCACCGTGCAAGAAACGAACATTTCATTCACCGTTGAGAGACCAAGTTTCGGCTCAACGTTCCTAACCCTAGTAGAGAGAGGGAATCTCCAAAACTCCCAATCGAAAACGCCCATTTAATGCCCAACATAAACACAGGATGTTGGGGATGTGTTTCGTTGACATCAAGTGTGTACGTATGGGTGTTTTGGTCTTCAGTTACCTTTTGCTTGAATAGATACTGCTGTTTGAGCGAAGTGCCTGATCAGTAGTCCGAAAAAACCCCAAGGTGGCGAGAACTTGGCTGATTCACTGCGGTGGAGGCATCGAAGCAGAGAGTTTGCTGTTTACAGAGATCTACGATCAAAAAAGACTTCGAAGTGGGAGAGAGATTGGGAGGGGGGAGGGGGGGGGGGTGCTTCCTGTGCTAGAGTCCAGCTCTAGTCCTCGGGACCTTCCATGGTGTCTTGAGGCAGCAGAGGCTGACCTGGAACTTGCGACTCTTTTTCGGGACGTGATTCTGGGTCCATAGAGGATTGGTATTTCTTCCAGTGGTGGATGTTGGCTGTTTCGCTTTGCATGTTTTTGACCTTGAACTGCCGACTAGGGTTTGGTCCAGAATCTCCGTGTTGCACGAGGTGAAATGGTTTGGTCAGGAATCTCCGTGTCACTCAAGGTCGAATGGTTTGGTCAAGAATCTCCGTGTCACTCAGGTTGAATGGTTTGGTCAGGAATCTCCATTTCACTCAAGGTCAAATGGTTTGGTCAGGAATCTCCATGTCACTCAAGGTCGAATGGTTTGGTCCAGAATCTCCATCTCACTCAAGGTCGAATGGTTTGGTCAGGAATCGTCATGTCACTCAAGGTCGAATGGTTTGGTCCAGAATTTCCATGTCACTCAAGGTCGAATGGTTTGGTCCAGAATCTCCATGTCACTCAAGGTCGAATGGTTTGGTCAGGAATCTCCATCTCACTCAAGGTCGAATGGTTTGGTCAGGAATCTCCGTGTCACTCAAGGTCAAATGGTTTGGTCAGGAGTTCCATGTCACTGAAGGTCGAATGGTTTGGTCAGGAATCTCCATGTCACTCAAGGTCGAATGGTTTGGTCAGGAATCTCCTGTCACTCAAGGTCGAATGGTTTGGTCAGGAATCTCCATGTCACTCAAGGTCGAATGGTTTGGTCAGGAATCTCCGTGTCACTCAAGGTCGAATGGTTTGGTCAGGAATCTCCGTGTCACTCAAGGTTGAATGGTTTGGTCAGGAATCTCCATGTCACTCAAGGTCGAATGGTTTGGTCAGGAATCTCCGTGTCACTCAAGGTCGAATAGTTTGGTCAGGAATCTCCGTGTCACTCAAGGTCGAATGGTTTGGTCAGGAATCTCCATGTCACTCAAGGTACGAATGGTTTGGTCAGGAATCTCCATGTCACTCAAGGTCGAATGGTTTGGTCAGGAATCTCCGTGTCACTCAAGGTCGAATGGTTTGGTCAGGAATCTCCGTGTCACTCAAGGTCGAATGGTTTGGTCAAGAATCTCCATGTCACTCAAGGTCGAATGGTTTGAACAGGAATCTCCGTGTCACTCAAGGTTGAATGGTTTGGTCAGGAATCTCCGTGTCACTCAAGGTCGAGTGTTTTGGTCAGGAATCTCTGTGTTGCACGAGGTAAAATTCGGAGAGAACATCTTGCTGTGAACTTAAAGGCGCTGCTCTTTTTAGATAGTGGCTTTGGTTGTGTAAACTAAAATGTTTGTGAATTAGTTTATAGGCATCCATGGATCATGAAAGCTATTCACTGTATTGTGTGCGTGCGTGCGTGCGTGCGCGCATGCGCGCGTGCGCGCCCGCGTGTGTGTATGTCTGCATGCGCGTGCGCGCGCGCGTGTGTGTGTGTGTGAGTGTGTGTGTGTGTGTGTGAGTGTGTGTGTGTGTGTGTCTGTGTGTGTGTGTGTGTGTGTGTGTGTGTGTGTGTGTGTGTGTGTGTGTGTGTGTGTGTGTGTGTGAAGTTTTCTTAAAACTGCTGAATTGTATGCACATAATTTTATAGTTGATGGTGTTACAAGAAGCTAAAATTTGTTGTTAAGGCGGGCAGCTATTGTTGAGCAAAGGGAAACCTTTTTGCCCAGTGAACTGTGCTTGTGCGTGTGCATTTTGATTAGTGATTTGATCTTCAGCAGAGGGAGGCTCTTATAAATCTTTTAACCAGCCTGATTTTTATCAATCAATCAAAATCGATCAATCAATCAATCGATCGATCGATCAATGTATTCCTTCATTCATTCACAACTACTTTATTTATTGATTCGTTAATTTATTGATTGATTGATCATTCATTTATTCATTGATTCCTTTATCTCTTTATCTATTCATCTATTTTGAGTCCACTGGGTGGTTTAAGTCGAGCCCCGGGGGATAGGAGCCAATCTGAAATTGTGAGGTCTTGTGCGGACAGGTCCTCAGCCTGACCATCTTTTCCACGTGGAAAGAGAACAGGCATTGGACTTTGGGTCCACCAAAAAGTACTTAAACTTTTAAATAAAAGAGAAATTCTATGGTAAAGGTATTTAGATAAAAATTGCAAGATATTAATGAAAGTTAACAGACACTATAAAGCCTGAAAGGCAAGATAATAGCGATAGGGTTAACAGACATCTGTGAAACCTGAAAGGGGAAGGTGTATTGGGGGGAGGGGGGGGGCGGGGGGAGCATGTGAGTGAGTGGGAATGTGGTGTCTTTGTTTTTGTATTTGCAGTCCCAAAAAGAAAATTCCTCATGACTTTAGTTTGAAATTCAAATCTAATGATGTTTTGGAATTCAAATTGAAAAATTGTATGCTTATTAGGGGGAAATTTTAAGAAAATGTTTAACCACACACACCTCACCACACACACACACACACACCACACACACCCCACACACAAAACACACACACACAGAAAAAAATCTATCCACCATGGAAGGGAGCGGTGTCGTGACTGCCGGTCTGAGGGTACCCTGCTTTGCTCCAGCAGGGGAATCATCTGACGTCGACAGGAAGCCGCCCCCCCCCCCCAAACCCCCCCTCCCCCTCACCTTTCCCCCCCCCCCCCCCCAACCACCCCAAGCTTCAGTGCAGCAGTAAGTGAAGTTCGGACTATGGGTCAAGACCTCCAGCCTCGTGTATTTCTGATCGTTCACAGGAGTGGTGAATGAATGAACCCAAACAAATTAAGGTCCACGTTGTTTGTAATGTAGTGGGCCTTGCGATGATATCGAGGGTTGCCTGCCAGAACCCCGTATCTCCCTTATATATATATATGGATGTGAGATACTGGGTTTTGGCGCTGGCAGTCAACCCTCGATATATAACCCAGCTAAAGTTAATGCATCGTGAAGAAAAAACACGTACATAATGTGATTTGTCCGATCGGGGCCCCCAAGTTAACAAAAAATTAAGAAAAAGAAAAAGCGAAAGCCTGTTTTTTTCAGTGTGTTTTATGTAATTATGGGGGACTAAATTTAATATTTTTTCCGTTTTTTAGTGTAGTTTGCCGTTTTAAAACACGGTTAAAGGAGGGGGCAAAAATTAATTACAGTCTAGAGATTTTACTCCGCGTAAAGGAAACCAAATTTAACTCTCAGATTTTTTGGGAATTAATTTAACTACTTGGGGAAACGGACCTCAAACCCCTAAAAGGTGAAGCGGGCCCTTTTCACTGCTTTATTAACCCAAACCCAGAGAAGACGCAAACTTCAGGATAGCTGTAAGGAAAGGAGGGGGACGTGAAAATAATGGTGCTGCTCCCGGCAGGCGGCTGCGCTGATGATAAATGATGATGATGAAGAGGGTGATGATGTTGATGATGATGTTGGGAGGAGGGGAGGAGGGGAGGAGGAGGAGGGGAGGAGGGGAGGAGGGTGGGTGATGGATGAGGGAAGATGATGATGATGTTTGATGATGGATAAAGGATGATGATGTTTTTTTAAAATTAGGGGAGGGGGGAGGAGGTTGGTGAGGAGATGATGACGTTTGATGATAAATTGATGATGGATGATGATGAGATGGGATGATGAATGTACTAAACAAAGAAAATAAATGTCCGGGAAATCCTCCAAGGGTTTTGTAAACCCACTGACCCAGAGCCAAAAACATTTTGCCCCCGGTTTTTTCAGAATACTCAGAGAAAACGTTCGTAAAAACTGGGGATTTGCCCTTGGTTGAATTCTGCCGTGTTGATAGGGGACACGTCAAGGTCACGAATTTCCAAAACAGGATCCCCTCCGGGGCCGTACAGTTAAAGGCCCCCCCGGTCCCCTTCTTAGCCCACTTCGTTGTCCACGACCCGCTAAATTGGGGGGGGGTAACCATGGGGGATCTGGACAGAGATTTTTATCGTTCAGAAAATGATGCAATGGCCCACACACCACCACACACACACAAAACACACACACAAAACACACACACAAACACACACACGCGCGCGCGGCGCGCGCCCCGAAACGACCCCACGCACGCACGCACGCACGCACCCCGCACGCCCGCACGCACGATGAAAAAAAAACCGCGCGCCGGGGGCAACACACATGCAAACCACACACACATACACACACACAAACAAACACACACAAAACACACACACACACACACACACAACACTCACACCCACCACAAAAACACACCACCCACACAAACACATACACACACACACACACACACCCCCACACACACACAAACCCCACACACACAAACACACACACACACACACACACACAAAATTGCCCCTTACCCCTTAAGATCAAAAGTCACACTGTCCTGCCTGGGGTTTGTTTTGGGGTTTTTCAGGACGTTGGTTAAACAGTGCACGTGATCGTTCTGTTGACGTCACCCATGTCCCCGGGACCGGGGCGGGCTTTGGGTTTAAAAGTTTCCCACGTCCCCATTGCCCGGGGCCTAAAAGGGGGAAACGCCCCACCCTGTAGGTAGGCCTAGAAGGGGGTTTGACGCAGAGGCCAACAGGTCAGGTTCATGGCCTTTTGACCCTTTGGGTTTTCGGTTTTAAAAAGGGGGTGTTCCCCTCAATGCTCACAGGTCAGGCCCCCCCTGTGCATAAGGCTGTTCACTTCACTGGGAATGGTTAGAGATTTTTTTAAAGCCCTTTCAATTGGGTTTAAAATACTAAAACAGACACCAAAAATAGAAAAAACAAAAACAAATTCTTTTCTCAATTTCTTTTTCAAAATTTAAAATTTTGGGGGAGGGTAAAAAGTCTTTTTATCATTACTTTTTTTTCCCTTCATTCGGGGTTTGGGGGTTTTTAATTGGGCAGTGTTAGGTGGTTCTGGGGTTCTTCAAAATGCGAATTAAAGACGTAGAGATCTACGTTTGGTCACTAAAAATGAAAAAGGGGACAATAAAGAGCATCTACAATCTTAAAAGCCCAATGTTGTCCCCGAACCTTAATTTTTAACTAAAACCCATTTTTTGTGGCTGTTTGATTTTTTTCCCTTTTTTTTTCACAGTCTTTTCGAGAAAAATAAAAACGAAAATGAACTGAAGCTTCAGTGTGTGATTTACCATCCCTATTTTAATAAATTTTCAACTCTCGGGCCCCATTCAATGTTCAATGTTACTACAAAAATTTTAAAAATAAATTTTAAAACCCGCCCAAAAAAACGGGGGCCAAACGAGTTAAAAGACAAAACAGGGGCGCCCGGCCGGTTTCCCGCCCTTCCCTTAGGGCCCTTAAATTCTGGTTGGAAAAATTTTAATTAAAGGGGGGGGGGGGAAAAAAAAGGGGGGAAAAAAAAAAAAAAAAAAACCGGAATAAAAAAAAGGGGGAAAAATCTAACACTTAACCCCCTTTTGTCGCTCCATATTTCTTCAGGCTTTTCAACCAAGGAAAAGGGCCGTTGAAAATTTTGAAAAAAAAAAAAAAAAGGCCCTTTTTTTTTTTTTTTTTGTTGGAAAAAAAGGGGAAAGTAGTAGGGGGGTTTTTTTCAAAGGGGGGTAATTTGGATATAATAAAAATTTTTAAACTAAAAATTAAGGTAAAAACTATTTAAGGGTTTTTAAAATTTTTTTTTTTTTTTTTTTTTTTTATTGGGGGAATTTTTTAAAAAATTTTAAAAAAAAAAAAAAAAAAAAAGGGAACCCCCATTCTTGGGGGGTTTTTTTTCAAAAAAAGGGGTTGGGGGGGGTTATTTTGGGGGGAAAAGATTTTTGGGGGTTTAGGGGGGGGATTTCAATTTAACCCCGGGGGGGGAAGGGGGTTGCCCGGGGGGGGGGCCCCCTTTTTGGGGGTCCCAGATTGGATTTTTGGGGGGAGGGCCCCCGGGGGGGTTAAAGGGGGGTAGTTATCTACAATCAATAGTGGGGGGCCGGGGGGAATGAAAAAATTGGTTAACCCAAGGGGGAAATTTTAAAGGGGTAAAGGGTTTTTTTAAGGGGGGGGTTTAACCGGAAAACCCCCAAAGGGGGTTACGGGGGGAAATAATTTGGGGGGTAATTTTTAAATAATTTAAATTGGGGGGCCCAAAAAATTTTAAAAAATTTCTAATTAATAATACAATTAAAAATAAAAATAATTTTTTAAATTTTAAAAAAAATTTATTTGGGGGGGGGCTACTTAAATGGCTTGGGGGGGGGGGTGGGGGGGGGGAATAGGGGGGGGTTTTAAGGTAGGTAGGGGGGTCGGGGGGTTTTTGGCTGGGGGGGTTAATTAATATAAAATTTTTTCCCCCCCCCCCACCCCCCCAAATTTTTTTCCGCCCGTTGGGGGGGGCTGGCCCCCAAAATTTGGGGGTATTTGGGGGGAAAGAGGGGGGTTGGGGTGGGGGGGGGGTGGGGTGTGTTTTTGGGTTTTGGTGGGGGGTTGGGTGTGTGGGGGTTTTGTGGGGGGGGTTTTTTATTTGCGGGGGGGGCCTAACCTGCCCCCTTTCCCCCCCAAACCGCCCTTACCCACCAAACACCTAAAACCCTTTAAAAGGGGGGGAGGGGGGGGGGGTAAGCCGATTGTGTAGAAAATGGAGAGACTCAGAGAGTGTAGGAAAGGGGAAGGGGGAAGTAGCTAAAAACCTATCTTTGAGGTAAACAGGGGTAGGTGGGGCGTAGGGGGAAAGGAAAAATTTCAGGCGGGAGCGGAAGATGGAAGGGCACATACTATTTTTTTGGACGTTGATGCCATGAGGGTGCACGGTGCCCGGGTTTTGGCAATGGATAGTTTCCCTGATAAGGCGATTCAAAGTTGTCACTTTTTAGATTGCCAAAGTGCCAAGATTTTGCAGGGTGTTGTTGTGTTGGGTTGGAAGGGGAGTGTAAGAGCGACGGGTTTTGGGCCGATGGGGGCGGATGTGGGCCCAAAGGTTTTTCAGAGTTTGCGCGTCTAAAGTGTGCGAGAGGGCCCCACCTACTTTAATCTTACCGCACAGTGACAGGGGGATGGCATACACAATGTTTTTGGCTCTGGCGGGGAGAAAGTGCGTTTAAATAGTGAAAGACCTGTGGGAATGTAGGTTTGGTGTCTTTTTTGGGTGGAGAGAAGATTTTGCATTTGGGTTTTTGAGCAGGGAAAGTACCTGGGGCTTATTGTGAAGATTTTGTTCAGTTTAGGCCCCCCAGTGGGGGTCGTTGAGGTTTTTGTCACGTTTGAAAGTGATCATTGGTTTCGTCTCAAAGGGAATTTTTGATTTTCTACCATGTTTCCAGTTAGACTTAGGGTTGCAGATGGGCAGATTTTTTTAGGAAACAGCCAAACCCCCTCATTTAAAGCCCGACACCAAACAACCCACCTTTACCTGCTCCCTTTTAAAAATTTTTTTCAAAAACCCAAAACACCCGGAGACCCATTGGGTTGCATGCCCGTGCCCACAGAACACCTTTCGCAGTATTTGACTCCTTTCCCCCAACCCCCTAGTCAAGGCCTCCCCCCATACCTCAAAGACACTACACACACACCCTTAAAATGATTAATTAACAACACAGATTTCCCCTCCTTTTCCCCAAACCCCGCCTCCTCTTTAAAACTTGCGTCGTCTCTTCTACACTTCCATCCCCATGTGGGTGGACTGAAGGGCCCCCGCATTCTTTCTGAACCCCGGCCCCTTAACCCAAAAACCCCCCCCCCACCACTGGTCAGACTTGCAGAAAATTTGTCCTCACCCTCAATATTTTGAATTTTCCCAAAACACTTTTTCACAAATCAGTGGGTGCTAGGGAACCAAGATGGGGGCCATTCCCCATGCCTTCCACTTTATGGAAAAATAGAACAAAAGCTTACTAACCTCTTACCAGGCCCCACCCAGAGCTCTACAAAAAGGGTACATAATATGGATTGGGGCCCATCCCTTTCCCCCAAAATGCCTCCAAAAATTTCCTCAACTTTGCACAGGGCCTTCCATCCATCCAAAACCCCCAGGACCTACCCCATTTCACATCAGTTTTTTTGGACATCACTATTTTCCCTCAAAGATGGACGCTTCAAACCCCAGTCCTTTTTACAAAAAACCCAATGAGCCCCCACTCAAAACCCGGGCCCAAACATCTTCCCCCACCAGTCCCAAAAATAGCCTTTTCCCTTTTTCTGAATTCCCTTTGCCTACGCAAAACCTGCTCTAGGAAAAAAGATTTCCTTTACAAACAGCCAAAAAAAGTCGGGTTTTTTCACCCAACCCTGGATACCTTGTTTCCGTTTATTTAATGAGGGTCTCAGCCGCACTGGCTAAATCCAAAACATCTACTCTGGAAACTAAACCTCCCAAAGAGACAGACAACCCACTGCCTGCCTTCTCTTTTCCCTTTCCCCAAAAACTGCCCCCCGCAGGATCCCGAAATCTAACCGGCCCATGGGTAGAAATCATAAACCTGCCTTTGAGAAAAGGAAACCAAAAAAACACTTTTTAAACTGACCCAAAAACCCCAACGACCACTGGTGCGCTCAAAATGAAAAAATCTTCACACCAAAACCCCCAGGTACTTTCCCCCGCTCAAAAACCCAACTGCAAAAATCTGCCCCCTCTCAAACCCAAAACCCGACACCATCCTACATGGGGCCCCACAGGGTCTTTCACTATTAAACGCACTTTCTCCCGCCCGAGAAACATTGGTTTTGCCCTCCAAATTTGCTGTTTCGGTAAGACTTTGGGAGGTGAGACATCTCCCCACAAATTGGGGACGCGATCTCGAACCCCCTGGCCGACATCCGCCACCTTCGGCCCCCCCCCCCCCCCTCGCTCTACACTTCAACCATTCCCCAAAACAACATCAAAACCCTGTTTAAAGTCCCTTTTCACTTTGGCAAACTAAGAGTGACAACTTTGGGAAAGCCCCTTTTGGGAGGAAACTCATTAATTTCCCAAAAAGGGCACCGTGCACCCTCATGGCATCAACTCCCCAAAAATAGTATTTCCATTCCATCTCTCCACTCCAGCCTGAAATATCCTCCACCTACGCACAACCCCAAACCCCTGTTTAAACCCCGAGATAGGGTTTCAGCATCTTCCCCCTTCCCTTTCCTACCTTCGGAAATTCTCCATTTTCTACATCAATCGACTTTCCCCCCCCCCCCCCCCCCCTGCCCTTTGTAATGAAGTGTGTAGGGATGTTGGTGGGGGATGGCGGTTGTTGGGGGGGGGGAGGGGGGGGTAACCAATTTAAAAAGGTGAAATTACAAAAGGGAAAACCACCACACAAAACCCCACACACCCACACACACACAAAACACACACACACACACACACACACACAAAACACACACAACACACTCACACACACCCCTCACTCTCAAAACACTCACCTACCACACACATAAAGAAAAAGAAAAAAATAGCTCCCTTTTTCGTTGGTCGTGAAAAAAAGGGGGGGGGGGGGGGGGGGGGCGGGGGGATATTAATATATATATTTAACAATCTCAGCCCCCAATAACCTCCAGTACAAAACACCCAAAACCTTATTTCCCCCTATTCCCTACACAAAACTTTTAGCTATCTTATTTAAAGATTTAATTTTGATTAAAAAATTTTTTTTTAATTTTTTTTTATTATTATTTATTATTATTTTTTTTATTAATTTTTAATTTTTAAAGGTTTTTTTTTTATTTTTTATTTTTAAATTTTTATAAAAATGTTTTTCAAAATATATTTCTGTTTTTTGTTTGGTACCTTAAACCCTTTACTAACGTTGTTTGAATACATTCAGTAAACTTTTGTAGTATGATACTACCCCTACACTGACATCACCAAACCCTTGGGGGGCTGTTGCCCCGGCAACCCCGCTTTCCCTTTTGAATCCCCAAAACCCCCCCTCCTTTTTTCCCTTTCACATACTTATTGACACCAAGATTGATCCTTTTTTTTTTTTTTTTTTTTTTTTTTTAAATTTCCCCCCAAAATTTTTGACCCTTAATATTTTTTCTAACCGTAAAAATTATTTCATCATTACGACTTGACTCCTCCCTACTTCCCCCTTTTCCCCCCCTCTTTTCATTCAAAGCCCTTTTCCCTTTCGCTGAAGCCCGAGCAATCTGAAGCGACCAAAGCTAAATGAATTTTCCCTTGTTTTTTTTTCGTTTTAAAATTTTCACCAATGAAAAACCTAAAAAGGTCGAAAACCGTTTGTGTTTTTTTCTTGTAACTCCGGGTTTTTCCACGTTTTCTGGCGGTTTTTGCCCAAAAAATTATTTAAAATTTGTTTAGATTTCCCCCTCAGTCGTTTCGCTTTTTCAACTGTTACAAAAGAATTTCCCCCGGGCTACCATCCCTAGTTCAACTCAAATTCAAATCTGTCCCAATCAATGTTCCATGTTTTCCACACAATCCACTTGGGTTTTGCTTTTGTGGGGTGAGGGGTTGGGGTTTAATGTTCCCGGTTTTTGAAAAACAATCTTTGACGTGTTTTGACCGCTTTCGTCAGGTGCCCTGCCGGGCCCGCTACTCGTTCCTTTAGTCTTTCGGGCGTCACTTTGACCTACTTCCCGGGTTTCCTTGTTTTTGGGGGCATTTCCCCTTGGGCCCAAGGTCCGTTGGTCCCCAAAGGGCTGTTTGGGCCCCAAGGGCATTGGCCCCGGTCCATTGGTCCCAGGGCTGTTGGGCCCAAAACCGTTTTTTCCCCCGGGCAAGGTCCGTTGGGCTTTAAAGGGCCGTTGGTCCCCCAAAGGGCTGTTGGTCCCATGGTCCATTGGTCCCAAGGTCCGTTGGGCCCCAAAGGGCCAAAAGGTTTCCCTTGGTCCCAAGGTCCGGGTTTGGGCCCCAAAATCCATTGGTCCCAAGGGAAATTGGTCCCAAAAGGGCCGTTTTGGGCCCCCAAGGGCCAAGGTCGTTGGTCCCAAGGTCCGTTGGTCCCAAGGTCCGTTTTGGGCCCCGGTCAATAAATCCGTGTAATATTTCATTTGAAACCTTTGGGACCAACGGGGCAAAGGCACCCCGAACCTTGGGACCCAAAGGGAAATTGGGGCCAAGAACCTTGGGGCCAACGAACCTTTTGGGGCCCAAAGAACCCTTTGGGGCCAATGAACCTTGGAACCAAAAAACCTTTGGGGCCAATGAACCTTGGGGCCAATGAACCCTTTGGGCCAAAGAAAACCCTTTGGGGCCCAATGAACCTTTGGGGCCCCGAACCTTGGGATCAACGAACCTGGGACCAATGAACCCTTGGGGCCAAAAGGGCCCTTGGGAACCAAAGAATTTTGGGACCAACACCCTTGGAAAAAAACGAAACCCCGGGAAACCCAAAGGACCTTGGGGGCCAACGGGAACCCCCGGGACCAAAAGGCCTTGGGGCCAACAACCTTTGGGGCCAAAAAACCCCGGAACCCAAAGAAACCCCGGGGCCAACGAACCTTGGGGCCAAAAGAAACCCTTGGGAACCCCCCAAAAATTGGGGGCCATCGGTCCTTGGGGGCAAGGGCACACTTTTCCCCGGTTTTTGTTGCAGGTTTTGGGGCAGCCCGCGCACCTGCTGGGCGTGTGACGGCATGGCTTTAAACAAAGTCCTTTCAGTGCTCTGAATCATTTACTCACTCCTCCCCTTGCATGTACAAGGTCAACTGCCAGACTGAACTGAGGTGCCCATGGAAGGTTTTTTTTTTGGGGGAATATGATCATTACATCATTACCGGTCAAATGAAATCAATTAGTCATCCCCTCTCTGCTTGGTAGGTGATCAAGATCATAGAACCTTCTCATTGGTCAATTCAGTGAATTCATCTTCACAAAAATGTGTGTGTGTGTGTGTGTGTGTGTGTGTGGTGTGTGGTGTGTGTGTGTGTGTGTGTGTGGTGTGTGTGTGTGTGTGTGTGTGTGTGTGTGTGAGTGTGTGTGTGCGTGTATGTGTGTGTGAGTGCGTGCGTGCGTGTGTTTGTTGTGTGTGTGTGTGTGTGTGTGTGTGTGTGTGTGTGTGTGTGTGTGTGTGTGTGTGTGCTATGTATGTGTGTGTGTGTGTGTGTGTGTGTGTGTGTGTGAGTGTGTGTGAGTGTGTGCGTGCGTGTGTGTGTGTGTGATTTGTGTGCGTGCGTGCGTGTGTGTGTGTGTGTGTTATTGTGTGTGTGTGTGTGTGTGTGTGGTGTGTGTTATGTGTATGTGTGTGTGTGTGTGTGTGAGAGGAGAGAGAGAGAGAGAGGAGAGAGAGAAGAGAGAGAGAAAAGAGAGAGAGAGAGAGAGAGAGAGGAGATATCATGCTGTGTGCATTCCATAACCTAAACATGGAACGCAATCTGCTTTGTGTCAATAATTTGTTCATTACTAACACATCTTCAGTATTCTCATGCACGTTCCTCTGTAACCGGTCTGTTCAGGTCACTCGCTCACGTCGTTCATTCAGGCGTTAATATCACGGCAATACCCCGGTAAACACTGACCTATATTCCAGCCACTTACAGGCAATTTCCAGAATGAAGTCCGGTGGTGCTGTGACGGTAACCACCGAGTCATCTATCCAGTCGACGTTACAACGCAGTCCGTTACCATGGTGAGTTCTGCTGAACGTTTTCGTCATAGACAGAGTGGTATCACCATACTGGCCGACCGCAATAACTGTCATGTCAGTGTTATTGGCAATGACCCCCTCGCAGTCGGCCCTCTGGCAGACCCACGTAACCGTGGCACGTGCATGTTTGTGCTCTGTCCTCCGGCACAGGGCCAGCGCTGGTATCACAGCTCCAGTTGAATATGGATGGATGGTCTGAAAGACACAGGAACCGGTGAGATAACACAATGGATGGTCTGAAAGACACAGGAACCGGTGAGATAACACAATGGATGGTCTGAAAGACACAGGAACCGGTGAGATGATACAATGGATGGTCTGAAAGACACAAGAACCGGTGAGATGATACAATGGATGGTCTGAAAGACACAGGAACCGGTGAGATAATACAATGGATGGTCTGAAAGACACAGGAACCGGTGAGGTGATACAATGGACGGTCTGAAAAACACAGGAACCGGTGAGATAACACAATGGATGGTCTGAAAGACACACGAACCGGTGGGATGATACAATGGAAGGTCTGAAAGACACAGGAACCGGTGAGATATTACAGTGGATGGTCCCGAAAGACACAGGAACCGGTGAGATAATACAGTGGATGGTCTGAAAGACACAGGAACCGGTGAGATATTACAGTGGATGGTCTGAAAGACACAGGAACCGGTGAGATATTACAGTGGATGGTCTGAAAGACACAGAAACCGGTGGGATAATACAGTGGATGGTCTGAAAGACACAGGAACCGGTGAGATAATACAATGGATGGTCTGAAAGACACAGGAACCGGTGAGATAACACAATGGATGGTCTGAAAGACACAGGAACCGGTGAGATGATACAATGGATGGTCTGAAAGACACAGGAAAACCGGTGAGATGATACAATGGAGGTCTGAAAGACACAGGAACCGGTGAGATGATACAATGCATGGTCTGAAAGACACAGGAACCGGGTGGGATGATACAATGGAGGGTTTCTGAAAGACACAGGAACCGGTGAGAGGATACAATGGATGGTCCTGAAAGACACAAAAACCCGGGGTGAGATGATAAAAATGGAGGTCTGAAAGTCACAGGAACCGGTGAGATGATACAATGCATGGTCTGAAAGACACAGGAACGGTTTGAGATGAACAATGCTGGTCTGAAAGACACAGGAACCGGTGAGAGGATCAATGGATGGTCTGAAAGACACAGGAACCGGTGAGATAACACAATGGATGGTCTGAAAGACACATGAACCGGTGAGAAAATTACAATGGATGTTCTGAAAGACACAAAACCCGGTGAGTTAACACAATGAATGGTCTGAAAGACACAGGAACCGGTGAGAAATACAATGGATGGTCTGAAAGACACGGGAACCGGGTGAAGGTGATACAATGGACCGGTCTGAAAAACACAGCAACCGGTGAGATGATACAATGGATGGTCTGAAAGACACAGGAACCGGTGGGATGATACAAGGAGGGTTCTGAAAGCCCACAGGAACCGGTGAGATATTACAGTGGAGGTCTGAAAGACATAGGAACCGGTGAGATAATACAGTGGATGGTCTGAAAGACACCGAAACCGGTGAGATAATACAGAGGATGGTCTGAAAGACACGGGAACCGGTGAGATAATCCCAATGGATGGCCCTGAAAGACAAAGGAACCGTTGAGATGATACAATGGATGGTCTGAAAGACACAGGAACCGGTGAGATGATACAATGGATGGTCTGAAGATACGGGAACCGGTGAGTAATACATCTCACTTACTGAGCACCCAAGAGCACATGCACACGTACGCGCGCGCGTGCGTGCACACATACCCCCACCACATGCACCAACCACATGCAAACCACACACACACTACACACACACACACACACACACACACCCCCACACACCCCACACCCACACACCACACACGCACGAAACGCACAGCACGCACGCACGCACGCACGCACGCGCACACACACACACACACACACACACACACACACACCACACACACTCACACCCCACACACACACACACACACAAAAACACACACACACACACACACACACACCACACAACCCACACACACACACACACACTCACAAAGGGCGCCGCACACACGTATGCGTAGTCCTCTACTGGGACAGTTTCTGATTTGATCTTTTTGTTTGTGAACGGAAGGCATAGGCATTTCACCCAGCTCTTTTCATTTCACCCCAGCTCTTTTCATTTCACCCCAGCTCTTTTCATAGTCATTCCATATTTTTCCCATGTCCTTCATCACCTGTGAGCCCATCAGTTTGTACAGCAGTGCAGAGTGGTTTAAGCCGTGATTTTTTACACAGAGACACTTTCAATCATTAAACCCAAATCATATCCCCCGTTACTTGCCCCCATGGGCTCTGTCCTTCACATTTCCCAGCTTTGAATTTCTGACAAATGTTTCGTCCACTATCTTATTCAAGATAAGATACCACAGACTACCTAATGTTGCAGATGGTCTGTACATATGTCTGTTCTGACATCATTATTATCTCTTTTATTGATGGTTATGTTTTTGTTTCTGGCCAGTGTGATTTACTTTCTGAAAGTAACTTGTGTCAACATATTGATTGAATGTAATCCACCCAAACGTGTCCCTCTCTTCTGTCTCTCTCTGTCCCCCCTCCCCCCTCCCCCCCTCTCTCTCTCTCTCTCTCTCTCTCTCTCTTTCTCATCTTCTCTTTTTTCTCTACCCCTCCCTCCACTTCTTCTGAAAAAACCTATTTTTTTTTTTTTTAAATAAATTTATTTTTTTTTTTCTGAAAATGTTGAATTTTTCCCCCTCCCCCCCCCCCCCCCCCCCCCCCCCCCCCCCCCCCCCCCCCCCCCCCCCCCCCCCCCCAAATTCTTACTGCTTATGTATGTCCTAGTCATGTCATTGTTTGAAGTGAGATAAATTTTTAAAAAAGAAGAAGAAGAAAAAGAAAAAGAAGGAAGGAAGATTACAGGAAAAGAAAAAAAAAATCTATTCAAGATTATATTTCTCCTTCTCTAAGTGAACTTATTTGTTTTTAGAGAATCTATCCATGTGTGTGCGGGAGCATATAACTGATTTTGATAGTGTCCACTTGCTGTTTGTAATATTTGCCACCAGCAGATAACCAGATCCAGCAGTGGAGCTGTAGAGTTCTTCCTATTGCAGAACAGCCTCATTCACTGGGCCTGCTGATCTCCCCTTTGAAGGAACAGTTTCACGAACAGAAGTGGCCGCTGCCATCCAACTTGTGGAACTGGGAAGGGTTTTTTCAGCGTCTCTCTCTCTCTCTCTCTCTCTCTTTTCTCTCTCTCTCTCTTCTCTCCTTTCCCCTCTCTCTCTCTCTCTCTCTCTTCTATTCAGGTTTTGTTTTGGTAACTTTTCCAAATCATTACTATAATGATGGAAGAATTGTTAGCCTACACTTTTTTTCCCCCTCATTAATTGTTCAGCATTATATATGTATGTGTGTGTGTGTGTGTGTGTGTGTGTGTGTGTGTGTGTGTGTGTGTGTGTGTGTGTGTGTTGTGTGTGTGTGTGTGTGTGTGTGTGTGTGTGTGTGTGTGTGTGTGTGTGATGTGTGTGTGTGTGTGTGTGTGTGTGTGTGTAATTTCACAGGTTTTATTTTTAGATAGTTGTAATGCTGAGGAGTAATCATTTTCAAAGCATGGGACTTTTATGAAGTGTTTTTTCCTGATGAAGCCCTTGCAGCCCAAAGCTCGAAAATAAAAATTGTCCTGTGGGAAAAGATGTCCAATTTTTTTTTAGTATTCTAAAAGATAGATAGATAGATAGATAGATAGATAGATGATAGATAGATAGATAGATAGTTAGATTTGATAGATAGATAGATAGATAGATAGATAGATAGATTGATAGATAGATAGATAGATAGATAGATAGATATGATAGATGATTGATGGCCAGGTAGAATGTGATTTTTTCTCGTAGTTTGCAGTTTGAGCCGTGGTTGGTTTGGTCAAAGGAAAACTTGTGATTATTAAAACAATTGCTCTCAGATGGAATAAATTTCCCCCCTTGAGGAAGGCCCTGGTGGTCGAAATAGTGGAGACAATTTAAAACTTGTTGGTTTTTTCCATTCACACACACACCCACACACCACACACACACAATATATATATATTATATAAAATATATTATATAGTATTATATATTATATATATATATTTTTATATATTATATTATTTAATGCTGAACAATTAATAGTGGGGAAAAAACAAGTGCGGTTAACATTCTTCAGTCGTTAGAGTAATGACCCTTTGGCAAAGATTTGAACTTAAACACACACACAAATTGAAGATGAAGAAAATGGGGGGATATACTAAATTGTAAGCCCTTCACTAGCTGCCTGAGGGAATCATCGTAATCCGTCTTTGAAAGCACATATATTTTGTTTGCCTTAAATATATATATAATATATATATTATTTTATATATATATATATATTATATATATTATATATATAAATAAATTTATTATATATATATTATTGAAATTATAAACAAAGCTTGCTCTTATGTCTTAGATTGAATAAATAGGGGGAGATACGCATTCATACTGCAGTGGTAGATTGATTCTGCCTAACTAACAGTTGGCTTGAGTGGGGTGAATGGGGAAAAATAAAATAAATGCTTCTCAAATGAGCCTTCAGGGAAGCTTATATTCTCCAAGGGGAGAGGGCATCCTCCAAAGGGATGGAAAAATCACTAACATATAACTCCTGGTCATATACCGATATTTCGAAACTTGGTTGTTTCTCTCAGTGACCGCGGAAGTGGTAAATTTTACTCCTCTGCCTTTTCAGTTTTAAGAAGAATGCAATCCCCAGATTTATTCAATCTAAGACATAAGAGCAAGCTTTGTTTATAATTCAATATTTCTTGCAGTCATTGCAACACCAAGCTGCTCTGTAAGTTGCTGGAACGGGCTCGGTACTTATCCTTGGAATTTATTAGTTTTGTTTTATAATATATATATAAAATATATATATATAATATAAATATATAAAAATTTTATATATATATATAATATATTTATTGTGTGTGTGGGGTGTTTTGTGTGTGTGGGGGTGTGTGTGGGGTGTGTGAGTGTGTGTGTGTGTGGTGTGTGTGTGTGTGTGTGTGTGTGTGTGTGTGTGTGTGTTTTGTGTGTTTTGTTGTGTGTGTGTGTGGTGGGGTGTGTGGTGTTGTATTAAAAACAAGTAAAAAACCAAGCTTAAAACACCCCAAAGCCTGTTTCCGCGCTGTGCGGTCGTCAGTGTTATTGACAATGACCCATCACAGTCACACCCTGACGACCCCCCAACGCGCGAAACAGGCTTGTAGGTGTTTCAAGCATTGGTTTAACTTGTTTTTAATACAACAAATGTCGCTCCCACTGTGGTTGAGCACTATGTTTTTTAAATAACGCTGATTTCAGTACTATTCTCTCTCTCTCTTCTCTCTCTCTCTCTATAATTTTATAATATATATATATATATAGAGAGAGAGAAGGAGAGGAGAGAGAGAAGAGAGAGGAGAGAGAGAGAGAGAGAGAATGCTGAACAATTAAGTTTGTGGGGGAAAACAAAGTGCCGGTTAACAATCATTCTCGTTTTTGTAATGACTTGGCAAAGATTTGAACTTTTAAAAAAAAAAAGAAAAAAAAAATTGAAGATGAAGAAAAGGAAGGGAATATATTTAAATATGAGAAGCCCTTCACTAGCTGCCTGAGGGAATCATCGTAATCCTTCTTGAAAGCACATTTATTTGTATTGCCCGCTCCTAGGTCTTTCGTCCGCTGGATCGGACTCATCAGGGAGACACGGCTGATTGTGTCAGTGCTCTTGGTGTCAAATAGAGACACACCACAGTCTATATATTTTTTTTTTCTTTTTTTTTTCAAATCTTTGCCAATTCATTATTACAATTATGGAAGAATTTTAACCTGCACTTTTTTCCCCCACTACTAAATTGTTCAGGGATTATATTGTTTGGGCAATCAGTGGGTGATTGCATCTCTTAGGAGATCCAGGTAAAGGTTGTTCTGCACAATTCTTAGCCGCTGACAATGCTTGGGTTATTTAACAGCAGAACTGACCATTTTAGACTGTTCCACATCTTTTGATCTCCCTTTCATCCTTAAATGGATCCTCAAGCATGGGCTCAAAGATTGTCCCCTACATTTTTTTCTGTTACATATGTTTTTAGTTTTTCAGCAACTTTTTTTTCCTCCCCCCACTTTCGTTTTGTTTTAGTTTCTACCTTTCGCTGGCTGCTTTGGGGGTGCTGTGGGTTCTTTTTTGAACCCTTGGGTGGTGAGAACACCATAGGAATTACGGACTGTGGGGGTGTCTCTATTTGTGGCCCAAGAGCACAGCCACAATCACCGTGTCTCCCTGATGAGTCCGATCCAGCAGACAAAAGGCCTAAGAGCAGGCAATACATATAAATCTGCCCTTCGAGAGGGATTGTGATGGTTCCTCAAGCAGCAAGTGAAGGGTTTTCATGTTTAAAATATATTTTCCCATTTCCTTCATTTTCAAACCTTTTTCAAATTTTGGGCCAGTCATTATTATAATGACTGAAGAATTGTTAACCTGCCACTTGCTTTCCCCCACTACTTAATTATTCAGATATATATTTTATTAATATATATATTATATATTTGTTAAAAGTAAAGGTTTAAAACTATCTACAGCGCTGTTTCATGCCCAAAGCAATCATCAGGATGTGGTGGGTCTGTGCGCCGTGTTTTATAAAATGCTTGTGTTGTCTGTCATCACGTGCTGTCTGTGTTTTTCGTTGTTTTCTGGTTCTTTTCACTGATAGGAATTTCCATTGTGCCTGCAGTTGTTAACCTTTTCTATCCTAGTATTTAAAGTTGCCAGTTGTGGTTTGCATAGTTTTAAAGTCTTTTCCCGTTGAGCATAGGTTACAATCTTTTGAATGTTGTTGTAGGGGGCCGCTCTTTCTATGATTTTCCAGGATTATATTGTATTTCTATCTTTTTCTCTTTGAGCTTCCAGATGTATTTACTCAATTCTGTTTGGTTTTTGTATCTTTCTTGGTTAAAAGACTGTTTGTGGTTTGCATATCTAGTTTTAAATTGGTTTTCAGTGATACCTATATATGTTTCTTCTGCGTTCTCTGATGTTACAGTGGCTTGGTACACAGGCTCCTTGCACGACTAGGACACCGTAGGAAGCCAGACAGGCTCCTTGCACGACTAGGACACCGTAGGCAGCCAGACAGGCTCCTTGCACGACCAGGACACCGTAGGCAGCCAGACAGGCTCCTTGCAAGGTGAAATAGCGATCACCCACTGCGGCCCTCTTTGAAGGAACCACAAAACGTGCAAAAGCGCTCAATGGAGAAGGATTTCTTCTCATGGCCTCCTCTCCCTTTATGAAAGTTATGTGTTAGAATTGTGTTTTTACAGGGATGGATATCGATGTTTGCTCCATCCCCTTTCTGCAAATTGAAAGCAACTGAGCTTAGGTATCGTTCTTATTTCTATGTCTGCATGTTCCCTATCAACTGTTAAGCCCTCAAAGCTTGTGGAGGAGCGTTCAGTCTTTAGATCACGGATTTTCTGAAGAATAACTTTTCATCCTTGTGAATTTTTCATTCCTAGTTACAGGCCTCCGTACGTAACCTTGTCTTTAATATTTCCACCATTTGGATTTTGAGAAAATGTTACTCTATCATTTTCTTTAAAAATGCTCATTTTAAGCTTTTTTAAGTGCCCTTTCTTTTTTTACACTATTCGTGTAGGCAGGAGAATCTGCTTCGAGTATCTTTTTCAGCTTGCCTGATGAGCTCTCCACAGGGCGAAACAAATGTCGCTTGTTGGTGCTCCTGACCTCCCTTTCGGAAGAACGACAGCATTCATGACAGCACCCATTGATGAAGGAGTTCTCCTCGTGCCTCCTGTCCTTTGTATTTCTAACGTGGAATACTTGAACTGTGGTTTTGAATCCGTGTTGCTATTCACCCTAGCCCTTGGTGCCTATATACTACGTCTTTTACATTTCCGCCTTTTTCTTTTTTTTAGACAAATTTTAGTCTACCAACATGTGGAGCTCTTGTTTTTCTTCACTGATGTCTTGTACGTACGTGTGTGTGTGTGTGTGTGCGTGTGTGTGTGTGTGCGTGTGTGTGTGTGTGTGTGTGTGTGTGTGTGTGTGTGTGTGTGTGTGTGTGTGTGTGTGTGTGTGTGTGTGTGTGTGTGTGTGTGTGTGTGTTGTGTGTGTGTGTGTGTGTGTGTGTGTGTGTGTGGTGTGTGTGTGTGTGTGTGTGTGTGTGTGTGTGTGTGTGTGTGTCCTCTCGCTCACCTACAATCACACTGCTGTCAGTCTTCACTGTCTGACCAGGAGAGACAGTCACCCTGTAGGTGTAGGTGGTAGGATCAGCAGCCAGCGGCATGTCAGGAAAGTCACACAGACCAGTCCTGACAGAGGTGTCAATGCTGAGGCTTGTGCTGGTGATGTCTGTGTACGAACCATTCTGGAACATGCCATGATCTCAATGAGTTCATTCCACAAACTATTTACTGGCCCTCTGCCAAATTAAGCCCAACAGTTTTAAAGATGCGCTGAATTCGTGCAAACATTCGACAGTGATGAACACTGCAATGCGTTCTTCTCTTCGTCAGGATGCATACTTTTGGGGGAGCTGGACGTATGCAATGCTCATGCTATCAACAGTGGTTATTCTCTGTCTGTCTGTCTGTCTGTCTGTCTGTCTGTCTGTCTGTCTGTCTGTCTGTCTGTCTCTCTCTCTCTCTCTCTCTCTCTCTCTCTCTCTCTCTCTCTCTCTCTCTCTCTCTCTCTCTCTCTCTTCTCTCTCTCCCCTCTCAGCTTAAATGTGATTCAATGCCCAGATTTCAGAGAAACTCATGTTAAAAAAAAATAATAATGACAAAAAATGAGAAGATCAGTTATTGTTTGAGTGCTTTTAATGTCTTCATCTGACTCAAGAATCTTCGAGTCAGGTTGCATGTTATCATGAGTGTGTAAAATATTCCTGCGCTGATCTGTACAAAGAACGAACAAATGCTTGTATGAAGCGTACATCCACATTCTGTGCACGATTTAGGATATGTATGTCGCCTGGTGTGAGCGTGGAAATGACACGTGTCACATGATGTACATCCATGCCACGTGAATTGTCTGGATGGACGTTTGGCAAAGTACTCACATCTCTCCTGTAGGACCACACACAGGAATAGTTTCCGGTGGAAGAGAAGATCTCTGTGATGTTCACAGTGCCCCTCACTGTCCACACTGAGGTTGTGGCATGTATGGTCACTGTGATGGTGGGGGTGGACAGCACAGCCCGAGCTGTCACACACACACACACACACACACACACACACACACACACACACACACACACACACACACACACACACACACACACACACACACACACACACACACACACACACACACACACACACACCGCGTCGGTCTAATATCACGCGTATGAACCTGCATTAGATCGACTTCAGAGCTGTGTGTGACAGAGAAAAAAAAAACCATACCCACCAGTATCGTGCCGGCGCTGACAGTGACTGTGGTTAAAGCCCGAGCAGCCCTTTACAATGCAGGGAGCGAGCATTTGATACATTGTCTGGAGACAAATAGCGAGTCGGCTCTGTCTGCTTCCTACCCAGTAACAGAGACAACATCCGAAGCTTCCCAGGAGAAACTTCCATCTGACGCACAGTATCTTAACGTGATGCTTGAGACGTGTTCTCCTGGACTCCAAGAGTGCATGTGGGTCATATTGTATGTTTATTTGTCTATTGAGGAGATGTTGCTGTTTCAGGTAGGCGTGTGGTTTGCAGTCTGGAAAAAACTGACACATGTTGTACCTCTGGGTCGTTCAGGTAGGCGTGTGGTTTGCAGTCTGGAAACACTGACACATGTTGTACCTCTGGGTCGTTCAGGTAGGCGTGTGGTTTTGCAGTCTGGAAACACTGACACATGTTGTACCTCTGGGTCGGTAGAATCTGGACAAATTCATTCTTGGAGGGGCATCGCAGCAGACGGATTGATGTTCACGTTTCTGTCGAGAAACTCTTGAAGTGTGTGTGTGTGTGTGTGTGGCGGGGGGGTGGGAGGGGGCAGTATCCCTGTGTGTGGAGACAGGGGAGATTACTTTGGCTTATCTCGTACACTAGAGTTATCTGTAGGGTGGCCGGAGACCTGCCATGTTGTGTCAGTGTACAACACATGCTCCATGGTGAACCAGAACTCTGATCCTGTGGTAGACTGTGGACAGGTCGCTTTGTGTGGTGATGAAGAAGTCTGTTCCTGTAGGAGACTGTTGGACAGGTCGCTTTGTATGGTGATGAAGAACTCTGCTCCTGTGGCAGACTGTTTAACAGGTCGCTTTGTTTGGTGATGAAGAACTCTGTTCCTGTAGGAGACTGTTGGACAGGTCGCTTTGTATGGTGATGAAGAACTCTCTCCCTGTGGCAGACTGTTGGACAGGTCGCTTTGTATGGTGATGAAGAACTCTCTCTCCCTGTGGCAGACTGTTGGACAGGTCGCTTTGTATGGTGATGAAGAACTCTCTCTCCCTGTGGCAGACGTTGGACAGGTCGCTTTGTATGGTGATGAAGAACTCTCTCTCCCTGTGGCAGACTGTTGGACAGGTCGCTTTGTATGGTGATGAAGAACTCTCTCTCCCTGTGGCAGACTGTTGGACAGGTCGCTTTGTATGGTGATGAAGAACTCTCTCCCTGTGGCAGACTGTTGGACAGGTCGCTTTGTATGGTGATGAAGAACTCTCTCTCCCTGTGGCAGACTGTTGGACAGGTCGCTTTGTATGGTGATGAAGAACTCTCTCTCCCTGTGGCAGACTGTTGGACAGGTCGCTTTGTATGGTGATGAAGAACTCTCTCCCTGTGGCAGACTGTTGGACAGGTCGCTTTGTATGGTGATGAAGAACTCTCTCTCCCTGTGGCAGACTGTTGGACAGGTCGCTTTGTATGGTGATGAAGAACTCTGCTCCTGTGGCAGACTGTTGGACAGGTCGCTTTGTATGGTGATGATACTTGAGCAGTTGACTTGGATCGAGAAACTTCCATCTTGTGCCTGGTGAAACTGGCAGAAAACCTCGTGATTTTTTTTTTCTTTTGATTGATGTCGTTGTTGCTATTGTTGTTGTTACAAGGAAACGGTGGCTATTGATTTCACATCTACCTTTCGTTGTGAGAGTCAAAACTTCGGTTGACTGCGGACTTTTCAAGTACTTTTTTTTTTTTTTAGGACCCAAATGCTATGTTTACTATTTGTTGTTGTTGTTGTTGTTGTTGTTGCTGTTGTTGTTGCAAAGATTTGTAAAATTGCAGGGTCATGTGAAAATGATTATGGAGTGTCGTGTGCGTGAGTACGTGTTCATGCGCGCCCGCACACACGCGTGTGCGTGTGCGTGTGTTTATCTATCTCTCCATTTGTCCGTCTGTCTGTCTGTCTGTCTGTCTCTGTCTCTCTCTCTCTCTCTCTCTCTCTCTCTCTCTCTCTCTCTCTCTCTCTCTCTCTCTCTCTATCTGTATGCATGTGTGTGTGTGTGTGTGTGTGTGTGTGTGTGTGTGTGGTGTGTGTGTTATAGTAAGCTAAAATGGTAGCTAAGGGGGCACTTGTCAGTGAGCAAAGACTTTGCCATATGAAGTGCAGTAGTGTGGGGACGAAATTTAAGTACGTGGATCTGATCTTCCTAAGAGGGAGTCTGTCGTTAGTTCTGTCATCAGCTGGTATGGTGTGTGTGTGTGTGTGTGTGTGTGTGTGTGTGTGTGTGTGTGTGTGTTGTGTGTTTGCTCTGAGTCCCCTCGATGATCAATGGGTAACAGAAGGAGAGGGTGTTGGGAGAAAGTCTGCAAATGATACTGATCACGTGTCGACAAATCTTCAGCCTTAGCATCCATCCAATGAAGTGTGGACGGAATCTGGGGTGTGGCTGAGGGTCTGAGAGACTGTGCCGCTTTGTTGTGGCTGTGGATGGTGGGGCGGGTGATATCAGGCGTTGACAGGAAGCTGAATGTAGCTGTGGATGGTGGGCGGGTGATATCAGGCGTTGACAGGAAGCTGAATGTAGCTGTGGATGGTGGGCGGGTGATACCAGGCGTTGACAGGAAGCTGAATGTAGCTGTGGATGGTGGGCGGGTGATACCAGGCGTTGACAGGAAGCTGAATGTAGCTGTGGATGGCGGGCGGGTGATACCAGGCGTTGACAGGAAGCTGAGTCCAGTCTCCATCTTCCGGATGAACTGAGTCAGGACTGTGTGCTGAGCACCAGCTGCTCCTCTTTCTGATCGTCCACAGGACGATGGTGAACAGAGCTTGATGAACTATTTTCTTTCTTTCTTTCTGCGTACGCAGGCTGATACTCCTGCGGACACTGCCTGTACAGACAGTGGAGTTTTGTGTGAATGACCGTTTTTTTATCCCGCCATTAAGGGAGCCATATTCCATCTTCGGGGAAGGTGCATGCTATGTGTAACGTGTCACCCATACCAACGGCCAAACTGGCCTTCTCTTCCGAAAGTTGGTGATGGGATTTAACGTGTGTGCAGGATGTCGTGCGTGCGTTCACACACGGAACCTCGGTTTATAGTCTCATTCGAAGGACTGTATGGGGAATGGAGTCAGAACCAATGTTAACTCCGAGGAATCCCCTGTACCGAAATTCGAACCTGTAACCCCAGGTTCACGAGTCCGGCGCTCTACCAACTGAGCTATTCCGGCCCCCGTTTAATGAACTAACCGAACGGAATACGGACGCCGTGTGTTGTGTAGTGAACTTTCAGAGCTCGTGCATCATGAAGAATGGTTCCGCTTAAATGTGGTTCAGAGCCCAGATTCCAGAAACTCATATTAAAAAAAAAAAAAAAAAAAAAAACCGAAAAAATTAGTTATTGTTTGAGTGCTTTTAATGTCTTCCTCTGACCGGATTCAGTTCTCTTCACTGAAGTAACATCATCGGTGTAGCAGTGCGTTTGAGGAAAGGCACACACTATAATTATAGTTCATTAACTCCTACTTGTGGAAAGTCCATCCCTCTAGTTCGGAAGATAACATTGTGTAATGTTCAGTGTGATATACCCTTAGACATATTATGTATACTCTTGTGTAATGTTCAGTGTGATATACCCTTAGACATATTATGTATACTATTGTGTAATGTTCAGTGTGATATACCCTTAGACATATTATGCATAACATTGTGTAATGTTCAGTGTGATATACCCTTAGACATATTATGCATAACATTGTGTAATGTTCAGTGTGATATACCCTTAGACATATTATGCATAACATTGTGTAATGTTCAGTGTGATATACCCTTAGACGTATTATGCATAACATTGTGTAATGTTCAGTGTGATATACCCTTGGACATATTATGTATACTATTGTGTAATGTTCAGTGTGATATACCCTTAGACACATTATGCATAACATTGTGTGATGTTCAGTGTGATATACCCTTAGACATATTATGCATAACATTGTGTAATGTTCAGTGTGATATACCCTCAAACATATTATGCATAGAATTGTGTAATGTTCAGTGTGATATACCCTTAGACGTATTATGCATAACATTGTGTAATGTTCAGTGTGATATACCCTTAGACGTATTATGCATAACATTGTGTAATGTTCAGTGTGATATACCCTTAGACGTATTATGCATAACATTGTGTAATGTTCAGTGTGATATACCCTTGGACATATTATGCATAGAATTGTGTAATGTTCAGTGTGATATATACCCTTAGACATATTATGCTTAGAATTGTGTAATGTTCAGTGTGATATACCCTTAGACGTATTATGCATAACATTGTGTAATGTTCAGTGTGATATACCCTTAGACATATTATGCATAACATTGTGTAATGTTCAGTGTGATATACCCTTAGACAATTATATACCCTTAGACATATTATGCATAGAATTGTGTAATGTTCAGTGTGATATGCCCTTAGACTTATTATGCATAACATTGTGTAATGTTCAGTGTGATATACCCTTAGAGATATTATGCATACTATTGTGTAAGGTTCATGTGATATACCCATAGACATATTATGCATAACATTGTGTAATGTTCAGTGTGATATACCCTTAGACATATTATGCATAACATTGTGTAATGTTCAGTGCGATATACCCTTAGACATATTATATACCCTTAGACATATTATGCATAGAATTGTGTAATGTTCAGTGTGATATGCCCTTAGACTTATTATGCATACTATTGTGTAATGTTCAGTGTGATATACCCTTAGACATATTATGCATACTATTGTGTAATGGTCAGTGTGATATACCCTTAGACATATCATGCATACTATTGTGTAATGTTCAGTGTGATATACCCATAGACATATTATGCATAACATTGTGTAATGTTCAGTGTGATATACCCTTAGACATATTATGCATACTATTGTGTAATGTTC
>CM031626.1:50164718-50168156 GCA_018398815.1 Conus ventricosus
GACTAGTCTATCTTTCTTGGGGCTGGCGGATAGTCTATCTTTCTTGGGGGGGCTGGGCGGATAGTCTATCTTTCCTGCGGGTCTGGGCGGATAGTATATGTTTCTTGGGGGCTGGGTTTGGGTAGTCTATCTTTCTTGGGGGACTGGGCGGATAGTTTATCTTTCTTGGGGGGGGGGGGGGGCTGGGCGGATAGTCTATTATTCTTGAGGGCTGGGCGAATAGTCTATCTTTCTTGGGGGTGGGGGTGGGTGGCGGATAGTCTATCTTTCTTGATGGGCTGAGCGCACAGTCTATCTTTCTTGAGGGCTGGGCGGATAGTCTACCTTTCTTGGGTGGGGGGGGCTGGGCGGATAGTCTATCTTTCCTTGGGGGGCTAGGCGGATAGTCTATCTCTCTTGGGGGCTGAGCGCACAGTCTATCTTTCCTGGGGGGCTGGGCGGATAGTCTATCTTTCTTGGGGGGCTGGGCGGATAGTCTATCTTTCTGGGGGGCTGGGCGGATAGTCTATCTGTCCTGGAGGGCTGGGCGGATAGTCTATCTTTCTTGGGGGCTGGGCGGATAGTCTATCTGTCTTGGGAGGGCTGGGCGGATAGTCTATCTTTCTTGGGGGGCTGGGCGGACAGTCTTTTTTTTTGGGGGGGGGGGGGGCGGATAGTCTATCTTTCTTGGGGGGGGGCTGGGCGGATAGTCTTCTGCTGGCAACTATAGCTTCTTTGTTTTAACCAGCACGTCTATCCGAGGTAAGGCTTTGTACAATTCTGTAGGCATAGTTCACTTCAGCTCTCAGTGTCTCCCTTCCCTGTGTATTTGTTTGCTGTTGTTTTTCTATGTAAGACATTAAAACATTTATTTACACTGGCGTCTTCATCTTCAGTATATATTTTTTCAAACAACAGCTGTTTATTTTGACCGGGTTTAAAAATCGATGATGATTTCTCTTTCATCTCGGGTGATTGTGAAGTGTGGGTCAGCCTGCTTAGTGTTGCACAACGTCTGATGAGTATCCTGACGAACACTGGCGGACCGAATATTGACTGGATGACACGGGAAACGAAATGAATGAAGCTCCAGCTGGCAGCTCTTCAGTCGGCACTACCCTGGAAGGCAGCCCGTTGTGTAAACGAGTGTGGATTGTAAAGCGCTTAGAGCTTGGTCTCTAGCCAAGGATAGGCGCTATATAAGTATTCATAACAATAATAATAAAATAGTAATAATGATGATGATAATAATAAATAATAATGACAGAATAAACTTGTATGACTTGTAAACCTGCGTCCACCTTCTGGGACAATCTCAAACATACACGTTACCTGATGTGAACAGAAAAGAGAAGAGCAGAGTGGCTCTATGAAGGTTTGTCAAAAGTACTGACATCTTTAAAGGAGGACCAGAAACAGCCATATTCTTCAGCAGAAGAGAAGATCCGTGTGATGTTCACAGCACCGCTCACGGTCCACCCTGATCCTGTGTCAGGTGTGGTCACGGTGATGATGGGGGGCGACAACTCTGCATAAACTGTAACACACACGCGCGCGCGCGCGCACGCACGCACGCACACACACACACACACACACACACACACACACACACACACACACACACACACACACACATTTTTTTTCATAACGTTTCCCTTTTACTGTGTTACTTTGTGTCAAACAAGTCTTTGAGACTTTTATGACAATAAGTACAGGTTGAATACAGGCTACGAGTCCAGGAGATGTCGGGTGGGGTCACTTTCGTTTCTCGTCCCTTGTGGAGGGCTCCGCTGGAAGGAGAGGAGACTGGACCCACCCCGCCGATCAAGAGGATGCAGTCCTGTGGACATGACTCCACCCATCCCATGTCGTGGAACTGCGTGACATGAGGTAAGCGTTGAAAAAAAAAGGTTGAAGCGCAGTGACCCTGACGTCACGCGCTTCATTTGAGAAACGGAGAACATGTGCAGTGAACGGCCTTGGTGAGCTTTTTTTTTTTTTTTGGGTTGAATCAGATGACTTTTTTTTTTTATATATCAAACCTGCATCATTTTTATGTTGTATCACTAGTTCCGTTCACACTTACGTGTTAGCAATATTGCTTTAATACTTACATCATGCATGTGATGAAAGAAACCTATATCCATAAGTGACTGATGCAAAAACGCACATGCCTGCGTACACACAAAGGTAGGCCTTTACCAATACAAACTCGCTCAAGCGGCCCCCTCTCTCTCCTCTCTCTCTCTCTCTCTCTCTCTCTCTCTCTCTCTCTCTCTCTCTCTCTCTCTCTCTCTCTCTCTCTGTCTGTGTCTGTCTGTCTGTCTGTCTGTCTTTCTGGTCTGTCTGTGTGTCTGTGTATCTGTGTGTCTGTCTGTCTGTCTGTCTTTCTCACCCTCACACACACACCCACACCCCCAGAGAATGTAAATATCTATGTTCAAGCTCACCCATCTTATTTTGCACGAAAACCCCTCTTTTCACATACAAATCACGTCCATCTCATGTCAGTTTTAGCCAAAATTAACACCTGTTTTTTAAACAAAATTAACATGCAAAACCGTCAAATATTGACGCAATCAGCACATTAAAATGGGGGCTTACGTGCAAGATAAGATTTGGTGATCGTGAACGAACATATTTACATTCTCTCCAGTGACATAACAATTAAGTACGCTCTTCTACTTCCAACACCATTAATAAATCAGAACAAACAACTAGCCTTCCATCTTGATTAGTTATTTTTACATCCAATGAACTTATAGGCCCTTAATTAATTCTTTAAATTGACTGTTTCCGTCAAACTTATATAACTGATAATCGCAAAACCCTGCCTTAATTGACGGCAGTGCTCGTAGAACTGTAGATGGATAGCCATTAAACAAATTAGTATTTGTTTTTAACTGTTGTAAATGGACATACAACATTGGGTTCACGAGAAAATCGGCTGGTCTACTGCCTACAATACTCATAAAGACCGCTTTTTAAGTGCATATGTGTTTTAATATGATATGTTTCACCACTATCATAAAAGCCTAAAATTCGAGCAAGGCTTCTAGGAAAAACGTACTCCCTTTTTTCTTCAAGTTCTGGAAAATTCATAGTAATTATAAGATTTGCCTCATTAATTTTTAACTTGATGCCAAATTCGCTAAATACTTCTCTTAAAGAACAAAAGCTGTAGTAGCCATTGGGTATTTTTAAATGTTTTAATAGATCGCCTTGTTCGTTTTTAACATCCACCCAGTTATTCTTAGCTCTTTCAAATATGTTAATCCATTTTACTTTAAAACCAATTTCTTTAAGGGCAACCCTAATAATCACCGCGCCTATTGTCAATTGGGTATGTTAAGAACACACGTGTTGTTTTGTTGGGTTATATAGATGTACATCTTTTTATGACTATTTTAAAAACTATTTAAGAATGGAACCTTTTAAATATAACGAAAGTTCACTACG
>CM031626.1:50169156-50181656 GCA_018398815.1 Conus ventricosus
GTTGGATTTCCAGCTATCTTCTAAGGACACCAGCGCATTACCCCACGTCGCTCATTCCGCCTCCCCATCCACATCCCCACTGTGGCATGTCCCGCTGTAGCCCTGGTACCAGCAATCCACAGGGAGCAGCAGTGTCCAGTCATCATGAGGCACGCCGCCAGAGAAGACGCTGCACTGCTGCCGAGTCACTGCGGTGGTGTTGAGTGGCGCCTGTTCTGGCCCAGCGTACAAAGGACACCACCTACTACAAAGGACACCGCCTACTACAAAGGACAACCGCCTACTACAAAGGACACCACCTACTAAGCCCACAACTGAAGACAATGATTGCTTAGTTCCGGAGCCAGCGTACAAAGGACACCATCTACTGAGCCCACAACTGAAGACAATGATTGCTTAGTTCCGGAGCCAGCGTACAAAGGACAACCGCCTACTAAGCCCACAACTGAAGACAATGATTGCTTAGTTCCGGAGCCAGCGTACAAAGGACACCACCTACTGAGCCCACAACTGAAGACAATGATTGCTTAGTTCCGGAGCCAGCGTACAAAGGACACCGCCTACTGAGCCCACAACTGAAGACAATGATTGCTTAGTTCCGGAGCCAGCGTACAAAGGACACCGCCTACTGAGCCCACAAACTGAAGACAATGATTGCTTAGTTCCGGAGCTAGCGTACAAAGGACACCGCCTACTGAGCCCACAACTGAAGACAATGATTGCTTAGTTCCGGAGCCAGCGTACAAAGGACATCGCCTACTGAGCCCACAACTGAAGACAATGATTGCTTAGTTCCGGAGCCAGCGTACAAAGGACTCCACCTACTAAGCCCACAACTGAAGACAATGATTGCTTAGTTCCGGAGCCAGCGTGAGTGAGGTCTCCCTCTAAAGGGCGCCGTCATGTCCGTCCGACGACAGTCCCTATGAACTCGTCCATACAGGCGATGTCGACAAGAACGTCGTCAAGTGCTGTGCACCTTCACTCTGGTCTGAGATGGCAGGACAAGGCGCTACCTTACGTTATCATAGTATATCCCGACGCCAACAAACCACAACAGATACAGACACCTACAGTGTTGGTCAGCAAATTTGAGCAACACTCTCAGAGACGCATTCATTTATTGGATGGAACTCGACTGTGTGGTCCACGTCTTCCCAGCTAAATCCATAGCAAACTCAACACTGGGTAGCCCGGTCAACACTGGGTAGCCCGGTCAACACTGGGTAGCCCGGTCGGGCAAAAACATCCAGAAAATCAATGGCTCTGATGTAAATCGAACTCACAATCTTCCAGCCAGACGTCCGCGACTCTAACCACTTGACCACGGCGGCTAGTCCTCTTCCAGCCAGACGTCCGCGACTCTAACCTCTTGACCACGGCGGCTGGTCCTCTTCCAGCCAGACGTCCGCGACTCTAACCACTTGACCACGGCGGCTGGTCCCTTCCAGCCAGACGTCCGCGACTCTAACCACTTGACCACGGCGGCTGGTCCTCTTCCAGCCAGACGTCCGCGACTCTAACCACTTGACCACGGCGGCTGGTCCTCTTCCAGCCAGACGTCCGTGACTCTAACCACTTGACCACGGCGGCTGGTCCTCTTCCAGCCAGACGTCCGCGACTCTAACCACTTGACCACAGCGGCTGGTCCTCTTCCAGCCAGACGTCCGCGACTCTAACCACTTGACCACGGCGGCTGGTCCTCTTCCAGCCAGACGTCCGCGACTCTAACCACTTGACCACGGCGGCTGGTCCTGTTGATGTCTTTTTTCCCCTCTGAGTCTTATTCTCTTTACAGAAGTTGTTATCGGTCTAAGTTGCATTTAAATACTAGAGAAAATTACTGTTGTTCGAGGAGAGGTACATTATTTTAAAATATGAAACCATTACACCGTTTCAGAGAGTTCAACTGCTCTAATAGGTGTATGTATAACATCTCCTTGCAGAGAAAGTGTCTCTCGTTTTCATGTGAAACAAATTCACGAGTTCAAGCAACTGTAGCTGGACTGGTTCATTCAGAGGGGCATCGTTTGCAGTTCACAGCAGGATTTGGTTCATTCAGAGGGGTCATCGTTGGCGGCTGGACTGCGGTTTCCAAGCAGATCTATGACTGAAGGGAGACACTGTGAAGTGGGGTCAGTGTTCCGGGCGGAGTGGACAGGGTTTGGCTAACCGCTGGCGCGCTTTGCTGGTACATCTGGTTGTCCGCCAGGCAGTTGCAGGGATGTCTGGCTCCTGCGTGTGGATGCTGCAGAGTTGTGTGACGCAGGTCTTGGTGGACAGGAACATTGTGCTGTGGCGGGACTGTTTCTTGGACATTTCGCTTTATAGTGAGCTGACCACGCGGACTATCTCTGTCCTTAGTGGACAGGAATTGTTCCTATGTTGCTGGACTGGTGTGGCCAGGTCGCTTTTATTGAGTGACCACGCGGACTCATCACTGTCCTTTAGTGGACAGGAATTGTTCCTGGTTGCAGACTGTTTGTGAAGGCCATGTCGCTTTTTAGAACTTCTGTGAGCATGCCTGACTCATTGAAGTGGTACTGCACAACCACGCATAATGCATCGAGAGACAGGTTGGGAATATGAGGATACCCGCCGCTTTTTTCCAGAAAAATGGTTGATGGTCATTTATCTTTTAGGATCTTAAATGTGTCTATGGTACTGTGAAGTGAATCCCTGGCATTTAGGTTGTGGATATTTTCTGTAATCTTGTACCCATGGACCACGGAAAACTTACACAACTTTTTTTTTTACTTTGACTATTCGAAGCACTATGGAGGACCACATTTTGTGTGTGTGTGTGTATGTATCTTTTCTGTGCGCGTGCGCGGCGCGTTTGTGTGTGTGTTTCGGCATGCGAAATAAAAAGGATGAGAAAATCTAAAGTTGTTCCAGTGCTATTACTTTGACTTCTTTTAATTTTTTTGCACATCTTCAGCGCATTACCCACGTCGCTCATTCCGCCTCCCATCCACATCCCACACTGTCACTGTGGGCATGTCCCGTGTTAGCCCTGGTAACAGCCAATCCCACAGGGAGCAGGCAGTGTCCAGTTCATCATGAGGCACGCGCCAGAGAAGACGCTGCACTGGCTGCCGTGTCTCTGCGGTGGATGTTCAGTTGGCGCCTGTTCTGGCCCCCCCCCAGCGTACAAATGGACACGCCTACTACAAGGACACCACATATACAAAGGTCCCACCTACTTACAAAGGACCTCCTACTTACAAAGGACACCGCCTACATTCAAAGGACTCCCGCATACTGACAAGGACACGCTACTACAATGGACACCGCCTTCTACAAAGGACACGCTCTACTACAAGACACCGCCTTCTACAAAGGACACCGCCTAACTAAACAAAGGACACCGCTACTACAAAGGACACGCCTACTACAAAGGACCACCGCCTAATACAAAGGGACACCACCTTCTACAAAGGACACCGACTTACTACAACGGGACACGCCTAACTACAAGGGACACCGCCTACTACAAAGGACACGCTACTATGCACAAACTGAAGAAATGATTGCTTAGTTCCGGAGCCAGCGTACAATGGACACAATCTACTGGCCCACAACTGAAGGCAATGATTGCTTAGTTCGGAGCCAGACGTAAACAATGGACACCATCTACTGAGCCCACAAATGAAGACAATGATTGCTTAGTTCCGGAGCCAGCGTACAATGGACACGCCTACTGAGCCCACAACTGAATGATAGACAAATGATTGCTTAGGTCCGGAGCCAGGTACAAAGGACACGCCTACTGAGCCCACAACTGCTAGACAATGATTGCTTAGTTCCGGAGCCAGCGTACAAAGGACACCGCCTACTGGAGCCCACAATGAAGACATGATTGTTAGTTCCGGAGCTAGCGTACAAAGGGACACGCCTACTGAGCCCACAACGAAGACATGATTGCTTAGTTCCGGAGCCAGCGTACAAAGGACACAGCTATGAGCCCACAATGAAGACAATGATTGCCTTATTCCGTGAGCCAGGTACAAAGGAGCCGTATGAGCCAACAACTGAAGAACAATGATTGTTAGTTCCGGAGCTGCGTACACAAGGGTCACCACCTACTAGCCTACTGAAGACAATGATTGGGCTTAGTCCGGAGCCGCGTGCAAAGGACACATCCTACTAAGCCCCCTACTGAAGACAAATGATTGCTTAGTTCCGGAGCCAGCGTACAAAGTTCAACCAACCTACTAAGACACAACTGGATGACAATGATTGCTTAGTTTCCGGTGCCTGCGTACAAAGGACCACACTTACTGAGCCCACAACTGAAGACAATGATTGCTTAGTTCCGGAGCCAGCGTCAAGGACAATCACTACAAAGCCCACAACTGAAGATATTGATTGCTTAGTTTCCGGAGCAGAGTTCGTACAAAGGACACCACTACTGAGCCCACAATGAAACAGACAATGATTGCTTAGTTCCAGGAGCCAGCGAAACAAAGGCACACCTACTGAGCCACAACTGAGACAATTGATGGATTAGTTCCGGAGCCAGCGTACAAAGGACACCACCTACTGAGCCCACAACTGAAGCCATGATTGCTTAGTTCCGGAGCCTAGCCGTACAAAGTGGAAACCACCTACTGAGACCACAATGATGACAATGATTGCTTAGTTCCGGAGCCATCGTACAATGGTCACCACTTCTGATAGCCCACAACTGAGGACAATGGTTGCCTTAGTTCGGAGCCGCGTACAAAGGACACACTACTTAGCCCACAACTGAGCCAATGATTGCTTAGTTCCGGAGCCAGCGTACAAAGGGGGGACACCACTACTGAGCCCACAACTGAAGACAATGATTGCTTAGATCGGAGCCAGTACCCCGTCCACCACCTACTGAGCCCAATCTGAAGGGACAATGATTGCTTAGTTCGGGAGCCAGCGTACAAAGGACATAACCTACTTAGCCCACAATGAAGACAATGATTGCTTAGTTCCGGAGCCTGCGTACAAAAGGACATCACCTACTAAGCCACAAACTTGAAGACAATTATTGCTTAGTCCGGAGCCATGGAGTACCCCACAGGCAACTACTAAGCCACAACTGAAGACAATGATTGCTTAGTTCCGGAGCCAGCGTACAAAGGACACCACCTTACTAAGCCCACAAAACTGAAGACAATGATTGCTTAGTTCGGAGCCGCGTACATAGGACACCACCTACTAAGCCCAACTGAAGACAATGATTGCTTAGTTCCAGGAGCCAGCGTTACAAAGGACACCACTACTAAGCCACAACTGAAGAAATGATTGCTTATGTTCCGGAGCAAGGGCGGTACATAGGAAACCACCTACTAAGCCCACATACTGAAAGACATTGATTGCTTAGTTCCGGAGCCAGCGTACAAAGTTCTCCACCTACTAAGCCCAAATGAAGACAATGATTGCTTAGTTCGGAGCCAGACTGAGTGAGCTCTCCCTCTAAAGGGCGGCGTCACGTCCAGTCCGACGACCAGTCCTATCGAACTCGTCATACAGGCGATGTGCGTCAAGAACGTAGTCAAGTGCTGTCGCACCTTCACTCTGGTCTTCGTGATGGCAGGACTAAGGCGCTACTTACGTTATCATTGTATATATACAGACGCCAACAAACCACAACAGTTACAGACACCTATCAGTGTTGGTCAGCAAATTTGAGCAACTCTCTCTGGAGACGCATTCATTTTATGGATGGAACTCGACTGTGTGGTCCACGTTTCCCCAGCTAACTCATAGCTATACTCAACACTGGGTAGCCCCGGTCAACACAGGGTAGCCCAGTCAAACAACTGGGTTAGCCGGTTCGATTATTTCATAGTTATTAAAGTGGTTGAGGCAAAAAACATCCAGAAAATCAATGGCTCTGAATGTAAATCGAAATCACAATCTTCCAGCCAGACGTCCCGCGACTCTAACACTTGACACGGGCGGTCTGGTTCCTCTTACAGCCAGGACGTTCCGCGGACTCTAACATCTTGACCACGGCGGCTGGTCACTCTGCCAGCCCAAAGAGGGACGTCCCGCGACCTCTAACCCACTTGACCACGCGGCGGTGGTCCGCTTCAGCCAGACGTCCGCGACTCTAACCACTATGACCACGGCGGCTGGTCCTCTTCCAGTCCAGTACGGTCCGCGACCCCTCCCCCTCTAACCACTTGACCACGGCGGCTGGTCCTCTTCAGCCGCCGTCCCGCGACTTTAACCAACGTGACCACCGGCGGGTGGTCCTCTTCCAGCCAGACGTCGCGACGACGACTATAACCACTTGACCTCGGCGGTGTGGTCCTGTTGAATGTCTTTTTTCCCCTCTGAGTCTTTATTCTCTTTACAAGAAGTTGTTATCGGTCTAAGTTGCAGTTAAATACTAGAGAAACTTACTGTTGTTCGAGGAGAGGTACATTATTTTAAAATATGAGAAACCATTACACCGTTTCAGCGAGAGTTCAACTGCTCAACAGATAGGTGTATTGTATTAACATCTCCTTGCAGAGAATGTGTCTCTCTCGTTTTATTGTGTGAAACAAATTTTTCACTGTAACGTATCCCCTACCAAGACAATCGCAAATATCTGGCGTAGCTGTTGAGAACATGGGGGTGAAAACCGGACGTAGACATGTTGATGATGTATTGATGATGATGATGATGATGATGGGATGTTAATGATGATGATGATTATGATGATGTTGACGATAAAAGATGATGATGTTGATTGATGATGATGATGATGATGATGATGATGATGGATGATGAAGATACTCACTTTTCTATGCTCAAGATCTGATTCGTAAAGGAGTAGTAACTCTTCAGTACCCAGAGACCACGACAAAATGACCATGTTAGGTCGTTGTAGGGAAACACATTCAACAGATAGATCGTGTAACTGATGGACTGCCCAGTGCGTTGGTTGCTAGCTCGTGTCCGACGGACACGTCAAGTTTCACAACGACACCCACTGCAGCAGGTCACAACACGGGTCACCTCCGGTGAGTCCACATGATCATACCAAATAGAACAGGTCAAATTGTCACTTTATGGGGATGTCACGTCCATGTATCCGATGATCTGTGGAGGTGACTGTGGTGATCTGCACAGCACCCTGATCATTCACTTACGATCTACACACACACACAACACACACACACACACCACACACACACACACACACACACACACACACACACACTCACACACACCACTCACACACAAACCAACCCCCAAAAACACACACAACACACACACACTCACAGCACACTCACACACACACACACCCACACCACACACAACAACACAACACACACACACACCACAACAACACACACACACACATCACCACTACATGTTTTCTGCAAGGATATGAGACATAGATTTGAATCATGGTATTATTAAACCTATGAATTCTTTTTTTGTTCTTCAAATGTTGTCAAATAAGTTCAACGTAATTATAGCTTTCACGTTTAAATCATTTCATACTTATTGAGGGTTACTTTTAAGTGATCTCAGTCATATAGTACTTATAAGATCTCACATTTATCATGTCCATACTTCTGAAGTTATTCTAAGTGATGTCAGTCATATAGGCTTTGCTAAATCTACATAAAATATACGGAAGGACCATCTTCATCCGTCCCCTACCTCTCACTCTTCACTCCCACATTTAAAACATCATTTGGGTTTGGTTTGTTTGTTTGTTTTTTCTTTTTCTTTTTCCTTTTTATTGTTTTGGTTAATGGGGTGTGTCTTTTTTATTTTTTCCATTTAATATCCCTTAGAGTGGTGGATTGACTTTACATTTGAAACTAAATAAATCACACGTGTGCACAATCACACACACTCACACACATGCACCACACTCACTCACACACACACACACACACTCACACACCCCACACACACACACACCACACCTCTATAAAGAAATACAGGACATCAGACGCACAGAACATACATGGGCACTCATCCACACTTAACATACCAAAAACAAAATAAAAAAAAAAAAAGCCGACAAACGTCTGACTGCACCACACACATACACACACACACACCCACACACAACACACTACACACACACACACACACACACCACACCAACCCCCCCACAACAACCACACCATACAAAAAAATACAGACACACAACACACAGACTACAGAAACCATATGCATACACACTCACACCATATGCATGCACGCGCACCAGATACACATGAAAGTGCACACACTCACACAACGCGCGCGTGCGCGCCGCCCGCTGCGCTCTCAGCACATGCATCCTACACAACGCACACTCAACTCACACACACACCACACCCAAACATGGGCGCGTGCAGAAGAGAGAGAGAGGAGAGAGGAGAGAGTGAGGGAGAGAGAGACAGAGAGAGAGAGACGTGATGAGAGGAGAGAGAGAGAGGTCTACACTTCAGATCTAAAGCCAACACTGTCATGCTCTGTGGTGTGTCGTTTTAGGACGTTGGTGGAACAGTGCACGTGATCGTTCTGTTGACGTCATCGATGGGACTCCGGAACAGGTGGGTGTGGGTTTAAACTGCACGTGCTTTGCCTGGGGCTGACATGGGACGTCCCAGCTGTAAGATCAGGGCTAGAAGTGGGTAGTTGACGTCTGAGGCCTGGCAGGTCAGGGTCAGGTCGTGGACCCATTGGTGTCAGCGTGGGTGGACATGTGTAGATATGTGGGTGGGTGTTGCCTCATGCTTCACATTGTCTGGTACCCCTTGTTGCAGTCAGGAGTGTTCTACTTCACGATACAGGGGTGGGTGATTCAGAGGCATTCACTTGGAAAAAACAGTTTTACACAGATACAAAACAGGACAATTCTGATTAGTCTTTTATTAAGCTCTGTCTCAGTGTTGGAATGTGAACAATGCTAGAACCGAGCATGTCAACCAATCAAAAATAGGGGTGGTCTACTTAGTTCAACTACTTGTTTGAAAACAAACGAAAAATAGAGAGAAATAATGACAGAACCCGATGAAAATGAAACAGAAATAAAGAAAACAGAAGACGGAAGTAGAAGAGAGGAGGGACTTGTGTATTCTACTGGCCCACGGACCAAGATTAGTGGTGGGTTGTTAGAATAGAATATGTGTGTGCGTGGGTATAGGAAGTTTGTATGTGTGTGTGTGTGTGTGTACTTGTGTGTGTGGTGTGTGTGTGTGTGTCGTGTGTGTGTGGTGTGTGTGGTGTGTGCATGCGTGAGAGATATGCATTCTTGCGTGCGTGGTTGTCATGTTGGTGCTGGAGTATGTTTGTGTCAGCATACGATTGGAGTGAGTGTGCATGGGTGTGCGTGTTACACGTGTTGCATGTGGTTGCATTGATGTATTTCGATGGCTTTGAGCCTAAAAACCATATGTCTTCAGACATACGTTTTTGTTTTTTTTCTTGCCACTGAATATACGCTCAAAAATAAATTTGCTTGGGTCAAATTTTTGTTTTTGTTATTTCAGTCATTACAGAAGTTATGACAGATGTTTTTTGCATAGTTCCGTCCTTCACGATTTTTGATATTGATAACTTTCTATCTTTTTTTGGTGCAAAACAGTAAATCTGTTCATTGAACTAACATTATTTCTTGTCAAAATCCTTAATCAAACAGGTGAACTGTTTTGGCTCAAAATGAAAACTTCCAGTTTTCAGGGAATATATGTCGCGTCCTTTTTTTTTAAAAAGAAACCGTGAATGAAATATGCTTGGTTCCTATTGTTCAATGTTTGGCAAAAAAGAATAAGAAAAACAACATTTCTTTGTGCAGATGAATAAAACGATGATATCTGTAACACGTTTTCTTGCAAGGTGGGTTTATGCTTTACAATCAACTGTTTTTCCTCTTACGTAACCCCTCCTGTTTTTGGCACACATCTCAGTCTATACATGTGCAAGATGTTACTGATCCGGTGTCGTATATAATACTGTCGCGTGGAAATCTTCTTGTATTGCAGCAGATTGCAGTTCACGTGAAAATAGTGTTGCAGCGTATCAATATTTGTCGCGCGCGCGGAAACTTCTTTTCACGAAAAATGTCCTATAGAATATGGTAGCTGTCTTAAAATACTGTCGCTCGAAATTTTTGCGACAGCTTTTTGCGAAGGGACACTGTAGAAATATTGAGTACAGTGAATACTGTCGCTTGCGACACATTTTTTTACGTGAAATCTTACTGCTAGATAGGTAACATTTCCTGTGAAATATGGTCGCTCAGCAGTCTTTAATATTTCACAGCGACGATTTTTTTTGCAAAGTGGAAAAAACGTCGCCGCGGTTGAGCCGTCAAAATAGATCACAGAATATATGCAGCCTGCCATAAATAAAAAAATTTGTCGCAAGTGATTTTTTTTTTATTCATAAAATGTTTCGACGAAAGTTCCAACTTTCCATTGTGGTGTGTGTGGTGTAGTCGTTGTTGTGGTGTGTGTGTGTATGTGTGTGTGTGTGTGATGTGTGGTGTGTGTGTGTGTATGTGTGTGTGCTGTGAAATGTGATGTTTTTATCAATATCGTAGGAACTCGGACATTCAGCACAACGAAGTAGGGGAAGATTAGGGTAAGTTAGAACCCAAAGAATGCAGCCCTACCTCTTCACTAAATTTTACTTCACTCAAGGTTAATTTTTTGTAATGCTTTTCCATAGAGCTTCATATAGTAAGCATCAAATGTTTATCTTTTTTTCAAAAAGTTCTATATAAGAAAATAATAAAATCTTTTATAAAGATAGGAATCAAGCCCACTTTTAGAATCATTTCGGGTTAAATGGACCAGGTGTGTGGTAAATATTGGGCCACGGGGGCTATATTAACGATACACGCATTAGATCATCTACACAAACCATCTCCTCTTTGTTATGTTGTTGTCCATTAATAAGATGTGTGAGTGTTTTATATTCTTTCTGTGACACGTTAATCATGTTTTAAGACACCTACGGTCTCAACACATTCATAAACTCTAATACTTTAAAAAAAGTAAATGATTATCCTTATTTGTCAGACAGAAACTCAACATAATAGAGTCTAAAAGCTAATACAAGCCAAAATCGCAGAACAGATACTTTTCGTTGTCTTGCTTTAATTGCAGTGGCTTATAGGGACACACACACCACCACACAAACACACACACACACACCACACACTCACACACACACAACACACACACACACATACACACCACACACACATTACACACCACACATATCAGGCTCTATCAATAATATTATGTATCACTGAGAATAAAAAAACAAACCGCTGCCAACTTCTAATGAGTGGGTAAACTGGATGCACAGCAGGCTTATAGTGAGGCTACTGGCCCCAACTTTGCCCATCAGGGGGAGTTCATTTATCCCTTTTTAACCATGGTCATTAAAAATCCTTTCCTTGACCAGCACATCAAAATATTACTTGATGTTTGTTTCAAGGGCTGGCGTTTATAATATGTTAGAATTCTTTGAAACAGAAAGCAAACACATTCCGATAATTTTAGCCATGTCTTTGATTTTTAACAGAACCATAGAGTAACAGAATTAGTACAAAAGTTTCTATATGTTACTGCTGGTATCCTTTCCCGCGACAGCCATGGTTTTCTAGCAGAGAGGAAGGTATGCATGCTGACAATGTAAGCACCAAAGCGACCAGCCATGGTTTTTCTAGCAGAGGAAGTTATGCATGCTGACTATGTAGCACACAAACTACGATCTGTATTATTCGTCATAGTTTCTAAATTAGCACAGGCCCAATTTATCTACTGGCCCGCATTACCAATCTTCTTTTCAAGGGTAACAACCGGAAAGTAATAACCTTTCAAGTAGGTCCCAATTTAACTTGACGCCAAGCACATTATTCTTAATGAAGGCTTTAATAAAACATCTTTCATTGGAGAATTGTTTTTATTGCATCTTGTGGGTTAGAACTATTTTTTTTTTAACAAGGGGTCCAATTTCTGCTTACATATAAAAGAGTGAGTAGAGCTCTTGCATTGATCATTTTGACTTATTTCTTTCATAGAAAGGAAAACTGTGTAGGGCTCTTTAAATGAGTCACAATTAGCCCTTTGTGATCATCATCATCATCATCATCATCATCATCATCTTCATGTCTCAATCATCATCACAATAACAAGATGCGCTGCACACGTCTGTGATTTTATTGATTCAGCCAGGCACACACACACACACCTCACCACACTCAACACTCACACACACACACACACACACACACAACACAAACCACACAAACACACAACACACACACACACACACATTCACGCACGCACGCTCGCACGCACGCAAGCACCGCACGAATGCATTGCACGCACGCACGCACGCACGACGCACGCAGAACACCACACCAACAACACAACAACACTCACACACACACACAATTACCACACACACTGGCGACAAAGCTGGATTCTTGAAACTCTGAAGTCTTGCGGTTAGAAAGACAGAGAACGAACTTTTCAAAAGTTGAAGTTCTTTTGACCAAGATG
>CM031626.1:50188519-50198519 GCA_018398815.1 Conus ventricosus
CATCCTCTCAGTGTGTGGTGTTGTTGTGGTGGTGTAATGTCCACGTAGTCTTGGCTCCAGACAGCTTCTCCTCCGCTCAAAATAGAATATATTTAAACCCACAAGCACCCTTCACCACACGAGGCAACTTAACCTTAACAGGTTTTGGGCCCCCGCCTCTCTGGGGGCGAACTCCGCGCTGTAATTAACATACCGCGAAGTAATCGGATAGCCTGGTGCACCCACCGTGTATATGGGCGCGTTTCAGCCACAACTGCTTTTCCCTACGTTACTCTAGGGGGCGTGTTCAGTCCCGGCTACTTTCCCTACGCTACTCTCTGAAAACTTTAGTAAATTAGTATTAAAAACGGATAACCCTGCACAGTAATGTTTGTTTGTAGATAATCGTTATTTTTTGGTTTATTGTCGTCTTACTTGTCAGAGAACAGGAAAAGGCGGCTTTTAGGCCACTTTCGCCCAAAAACTCGGTGAGGTGAAAGTGCTTAGAGTCGGCCTTTTCCTGTTCTCTACAGCTGTTTGTTGAAAAAGAAAATTGAAGATGAAGATGCCAGTGTAAATAAATGTTCTAAAGTGTTACGTAAAGAAAAAAAAGAAATACACAGGGAAGCAGACGCTGAGAGCTGAAGTGAACTATGCCTACAGAATTGTACAAAGCCTTACCTCAGACAGGGGTGCTTGTAAACAAAAAAGTTATAGTAACCAGCAGAAAAAACAGACATCCGCCCAGCAGAAAGATAGACTATCCGCCCAGCCCCCCAAGAAAGATAAACTATCCACCACCACCACCACCACCCCAGAAAGATAGACTATCTGCCCACCCCCCCAAGACAGATAGACTATCCGCCCCACCCACCCCCACTCCCAAACAGATAGACTGTCCGCCCATCCCCCCCCCCCCCAAAAGATAGACTACCCCCCCCCCCCCCCCGAAAGATAGACTATCTGCCCACCCCTCACCCCACCCCCAAACAGATAGACTGTCCGCCCATCCCCCCAAAAAGATAGACAAATCTGCCCAGCCGCCCCCCCCCCCCCCAAGACAGATAGACTATCCACCACCACCACCCCTTCCCCACCAAGAAAGATAGACAAATCCACCACCACCACCACCCCAGAAAGATAGACTATCTGCCCACCCCCCAAGACAAATAGACTATCCGCCCACCCACCCCCACTCCCAAACAGATAGACTGTCCGCCCATCCCCCCAAAAAAGATAGACTATCCCCCCCCCCCCCCCCCCCCCGAAAGATAGACTATCTCCCCCCCCCCCCCCCAAATAGATAGACTGTCCGCCCATCCCCCAAAAAGAAAGACGATCTGCCCAGCCGAAACACCCCCCCCCCCCTCCCCAAGACAGATAGACTATCCACCCCCCCCCCCTTCCCCACCAAGAAAGATAGACTACCCCCTACCCCCCTCCCGCCCCCCCAAGAAAGGTAGACTGTCTGTCCAGCCCCCCAACACAGATAGACCATACACCCAACCCCCCTTTCCTCCAAGAAAAATAGACTATCCACCCAATCTCCCCTCCCCCCAAGAAAGATAGACTATCCCCCCTCCCCCCAAAGAAAGGTAGGCTATCTGCCCAGCCCCACAAGACAAATAGAACTATCCACCCACCCCCTCTTCCCCCCCCCCCCCCAAGAAAGATAGACCATCCACCCACCCACCCCTCTTCCCCCCAAGAAGATAGACTATCCATCCAACCCCCCTCTTTCCCCCCAAGAAAGATAGACTATCCCCCCCCCCCCCCAAGAAAGATAGACTATCCACCCAACCCCCCTCTCCCCCCAAGAAAGATAGACTATCCACCCCCCTCCCCCCAAGAAAGATAGACTATCCGTCCAGCTCCCAAGACAAATAGACTATCCACCCAACCCCCTCCACCCCCCCCCAAAGAAAGATAGACTATCCACCCAACCCCCCCCCCCCAAGAAAGGTAGACTATCCGCCCAGCCCCACCCCACCCCCCCAGATAGATAGACTATCCACCCAACCCCCCTCCCCCCACGAAAGATAGACTATCCGCCCAACCCCCACACCCACCCCCACCCCCAAGAAAGATAGACTATCCACCCCCCCCCCCCAAGAAAGATAGACTATCCGCCCAACCCCCCCCCCCCCAAGAAAGATAGACTATCCACCCAACCCCCCCTCCCCTCCCACCCACCCCAAGAAAGATAGACTATCCCCCCAGCCCCCTTCCCCTCCCCCAAGAAAGATAGACTATCCACCAACCCCCCTCCCCCCCCCCCAAGAAAGATAGACTAATCCGCCCAACCCCCCTCCCCCCAAGAAAGATAGACTATCCACCCAACCCCCTCCCCCTCCCCCCAAAAGATAGACTATCCACCTAACCCCCACCCCCCACCCCCCGAAAGAGAGACTATCCACCCAACCCCCACCCCGCCCCCAAGAAAGGTAGACTGTCCGCCCAGCCCCCCAAGAAAGATGGACTATCCACCCAACCTCCCCCCTCCCCCCAAGAAGATAGACTGTCCCCCCTCCCCCCCCCCCCCCCCCCCAAGAAAGGTAGACTATCCGCCCAGCCCCCAAGAAAGATAGACTATCCACCCAGCCCGCCCCCCCCCCCCCCCCAAGAAAGGTAGACTATCCGCCCAGCTCCCCCCCCCCCCCCCCCTCCATCCCAAGTCAACACCTGAGTCTTCCTCCTCACAACAGAACGCGAGACAGCAGCAACTATGCAACATTTATGACGTAATACTTTAAGCTCAAAGGTCTTCTTTAGGCTTCGGCAATATTTGTTACATGCGGGTCTGCATGTCGTGTGTATGAGAGTCTTTCGCTCCCCCCCCCCCCCCCCCCCCCCCCCCCCCACACACACACACACACACACACACACGTACGCACGCACGCACACATAATCAGCCGGAATATGTTTTATGTGCATCGCAGTCTCTGCTTCGTTTGACTAAAATCACCCCCCTCCCCCTTTTTATGAATTTTTTTCGTTAGAATCTGTCTTAAAGAATAATTTCTTATGTAACAATCTGATACGGGAAAGTGTTCTTTGTGGGTTTGTTTGTTCAGTGTTTGATTGCGCAAGCCTTTTTCATTCATTCATTCATTCATTCATTCATTCATTCATTCATTCATTCATTCATTTACTCTGTTTTCCCGTGGAATCGTGACTAGACGTTTAAAGGACAGTGAAGCTTTCTCAATTTTTGTCGGTCTTACTACTGAATTGTGCCATCTGAAGAGAGAGAGAGAGAGAGAGAGAGAGAGAAGAGAGAGAGAGAGACAGACAGACAGACAGACAGACAGACAGACAGACAGACAGACAGACAGACAGACAGACAAACAGACAGACAGACAACAGAAAGAGACAGAAACAGACAGAAAGACAGGCAGACAGACGGACAGACAGAAGAATTATGAGCTAGAGTTAGAGACAGAGAGAGAAGGAGAGATCAGTCGTTGTTAAATGCACGAACATCACACACCTGTATCTCAAGGACCAATGCACGAACATCACACACCTGCATTTCAAGGACCAATGCACGAACATCACACACCTGCATCTCAAGGACCAATGCACGAACACCACACACCTGCATCTCAAGGACTAATGCACGAACATCACACACCTGTATCTCAAGGACCAATGCACGAACACCACACACCTGCATCTCAAAGACCAATGCACGAACATCACACACCTGCATCTCAAGGACCAATGCACGAACATCACACACCTGCATTCAAGGACCAATGCACGAACATCACACACCTGCATCTCAAGGACCAATGCACGAACATCACACACCTGCATCTCAAGGACTAATGCACAAACACCACACACCTGTATCTCAAGGACCAATGCACGAACACCACACACCTGCATCTGAAGGACCAATGCACGAACACCACACACCTGCATCTCAAGGACCAATGCACGAACACCACACACCTGCATCTCAAGGGCCAATGCACGAACATCGCACACCTGCATCTCAAGGACCAATGCACGAACATCACACAACTGCATCTCAAGGACTAATGCACGAACACCACACACCTGTATCTCAAGGACCAATGCACGAACATCACACACCTGCATCTCAAGGACTAATGCACGAACATCACACACCTGTATCTCAAGAACCAATGCACGAACATCACACACCTGCATCTCAAGGACCAATGCACGAACATCACACACCTGCATCTCAAGGACCAATGCACGAACATCACACACCTGCATCTCAAGGACTAATGCACGAACATCACACACCTGCATCTCAAGGACTAATGCACGAACACCACACACCTGCATCTCAAGGACCAATGCACGAACACCACACACCTGCATCTCAAGGACCAATGCACGAACATCACACACCTGCATCTCAAGGACCAATGCACGAACATCACACACCTGCATCTCAAGGACTAATGCACGAACATCACACACCTGCATCTCAAGGACTAATGCACGAACATCACACACCTGCATCTCAAGGACTAATGCACGAACACCACACACCTGCATCTCAAGGACCAATGCACGAACACCACACACCTGCGGTTCAGGACCCCTTGAACTGTACGCCCTCTTGATGGGGAAACATTCTGCACGGTGCATCACAGTGTGTGCGCCTTTCACCATGGCTTTGGCATGTTGTTAACTCTTTAAGTTCATTGACATCACAGTGTGTGCCTTTCACCATGGCGTTGGCATGTTGTTAACTCTTTAAGTTCATTGACATCACAGTGTGTGCCTTTCACCATGACTTTGGCATGTTGTTAACTCTTTAAGTTCATTGACATCATAGTGTGCGCCTTTCACCATGGCTTTGGCATGTTGTTAACTCTTTAAGTTCACTGACCAGAAAAGCAGCTCATTACGTCTGCCGAGAACTCCTCCTCACGTTTCAGACTTTTGTAACATGTTACAGGGTGGGCCGGCCACAGTCAATCTCACCTCGAACTACAGCATTGAACCCTCACTGAAGACTGGTCAGTGCAGTTTCCCAGAAATGGCATTGCCGTCTGATCCCGGCATCTACACCTACACGGTGACCGTCTTTCCCGGAGGGACAGAGGAGTCGGACAATGTGACTATAGGTGAGGGATTCACTGTACAATGTGACTATAGGTGAGGAAATCACTGTACAATGTGACTATAGGTGAGGGATTCACTGTACAATGTGACTATAGGTGAGGGATTCACTGTACAATGTGACTATAGTGAGGATTCACTGTACATGTGACTAAGGTAGGATTCACTGTACAATGTGACTATAGGTGAGGGATTCACTGTACAATGTGACTATAGGTGAGGGATTCACTGTACAATGTGACTATAGGTGAGGGTTTCACTGTACAATGTGACTATAGGTGAGGGATTCACTGTACAATGTGACTATAGGTGAGGGATTCACTGTACAATGTGACTATAGGTGAGGGATTCAATGCTGGGCTAAGGCGCAAGTCAGATCGCAGCCATGAGACTCTCTTCCAAACTCTTCTTATCTTAGTCATTAATTCACGGACCCATCACCTTTAAACCATGCGTGATGTGGTCTCGAACCTTTGCAGATGTGGTGTCGCGTATATGGACTACTCCGCACGCAGTGACACCTCCTTGGTGAAACTGAAACTGAAACTGATTTAAATCTCTCTCTCTCTCTCTCTCTCTCTCTCTCTCTCTCTCGGAAGTGCAACAAAGATGGCGATGTGTCAACACCTGAGTTATTTTTGCTCCGCCTTCAAAGCAGTGTACAAGTGACTCTGTTATCAAGTGTGAGATATTTTCGTTACAGTGACATTCGTTTAGATACCGTGAAGACGAGGATATGCCGAAATGATAGACTTGGAGCTGTGGAGAAGCAGAATTGGTGTTTTTGTCAGGTCAGTGGGCAGAGTGCAGAAAGTAAAACAAAGTCCGCCATGTAAACGGAAACGAGGCTGTCATAACAGTGGCGGATGTGTTGTGTTCCTTCACCGTGTTGCTGTTTGTGCTCTCCTTCCTGAACTGTTTGTCAGCAAATGCTCAGGCTGTGACTAGTCAAGATGTTTTTCACACACAGTCCTCAGAAGTGTTTGCAAACTACCTTCCAAGCGTAACGACCGTATGTGTGAATGGAGAGTGCAGTGTTGACAGCCCTACACACTGTGCCACACACATGCCGCCAGTGCACAGTCATGCGCTGGCTTCATTGTGTGTTCTGTATGCCACGTTGTCACTGCGTCGTTTGCTGTTATCACACGATATAGAATCGAACCCCGGGCCCACTGATTCATGATCACGACACGACAAAGAGCGACAAGTTGGCTACCTCTGGCGATTCCACACAACCCACGTGTGACTCACACATCTCAAACGATGCGGTGCAACAAATTCTTCACGCTATAGAGAGGCAGGGACAGCAGCACAGCCAGGAATTAAGCATGATTCGAGGTGATCTGTCTGCCATCAAGTCTGAGCTGGAAACAGTGAATGTGAAATGTGACGAAATCAATGAACGTTGTAATAGGCTGGAAGAAAGCAACACATATCTGTCAAACACTATCTCCCAGATAAATGATGACGTCACAGAACTATACTCGGCCACACGTAAACAGAAAGAAGAGACACAGGTACTATCGGAGTCTGTTGAAAATTTTCGAACCGAAATCAGTCACATGAATGCTGAAATAGACCGCTTGGAAGAATTTTCCCGCAGGGATAATCTCCGACTGTTTGGAATCCCTCAACAGGCGCCGAGAGAAAGCTATGATGAGTGTGCTGCAGCTGTTGTGCATGCATTGAATAGCGTTGATGGCCCAAAGAAATGGTCTGAAGACGATATTGTCCGAGCCCATCGGATAGGACAAGGTGATCCCAAACCCATGATCATCAAACTCAGAAACTGGAGGGACAAGATGGAACTGTTGAAGAATAAAGACTGTCGTGATCAGCTGCAGGCCCAAGGTGTCCGGATCGCAAATGATCTTACCAAGCGTCAGGCGGCCATGGTTTCACAGGCAAAAAGGGATGGACTCTCTGCTTATTTTGTGCGAGGTGTAATGACGATCGGGCCCAAACGACCTCCCAGAAACGATCAGGCACCAGGCAAGGATCAGGGACGGATGACAGACCCACACCCGCACAACACCTCACACGGACCGATGGAAGGAACACAAGGGGCAGAGAGGGGCAACACGCCAACAACGCCAGTGACACATCAACAAACTCCCGCTATAATTAGCAGTGGGGAAACCTCGCGTCATGTGACCCCGGACAACACCCACCTAGCCAGTTCTTCTCACAGCAAAAGGGAAGGACAGAGAGGGAGATTGGTGGGATGAAATCGACCTCGGCTTCGCGTGGTGAGGGACAGTACAGGCGTGGTGGGGGAGGGGGAAATAGAGGGAGGGGGGCAACACGTGCAGACCGTAGTAAAGACAGACAGCAGACAGAGTTGAAAGGTTACCTGTCAGTGAACACTCGCACATTTCCCGCGGCCACTGGAAGTGACAGTGACGATAGGCGAGCGTTGCGATCTGGGTCACGCTCCAGTGACAAATAGGACAAGCATGATCAACCGGCAACGCGATTATCGTTTCTGTGTTATAACATCGAGGGCCTTTTGAGTAAAATTAATGATTTATCTTTTATCAATTATGTTCGTGAATTTGATTTCGTGTGCTTGACTGAGACTTTTGTTGGTACATATGATTTCGTAATAAATTATGTTTCAAGATTATGCAAAATATGATGCTCCTGCAACGAAATTATCTTCGCATGGAAGAAATTCAGGTGGAATTTTGGTGCTGGTAAAAGATTGCTTTTCTCAGTTTGTTATGCAAGTTAGAGTAAAGTGCGATAAATTTGATTGTTTTGAAATTGGATAAATGTTTATTTGATATGGAAAAAGACGTTTTATTCATTGCTGGTTATGTGCCCCCTGAAGGTAGTCCTTATTATAATAACTGTGAAATGAAAAATGGCATTCTTATTTTGAAGAACACCTGTCAGACTTGCTCGAAAGGAAGATATGTATGTTATTTTTTGTGGCGATCTTAATTCTAGGACAGGATATGAACAACCGAAAATTGAAAATATGATTGATTATTTACACCCTAATGAAAACCTGGATTATGATGAAGAAGTAAAGTTCCTACGATGTTCTAAAGATAAAACTGTTAATGAATTTGGTAAATCACTGTTGGACTTTTGTTTCATGTCTGGTTTAATAATATTAAATGGTTGCTGTCAAGGGGATTCACATGGCGATTTTACATATATTTCACCGCACGGAAGCAGTACCATTGATTATTTTATTGTGTCTGAGGAACTACATGGTTACTGTGACATGCTTATTAATGAACAATTGTATTCTTGGCACTTGCCTGTTGAAATGCGATGGGAGAAAGGAGAGAGTGTTGTGGAAAGAGAGTCAACAGTGTGTGGCGAGGAAAAAGTTGTGTGGTGTGAGGAAAATGCACAGATATATAGAGAGGAACTGGAATCTAATACGTTTAAAGAGAGCTTGGAACGAGCAAACAATTTTTTGGATTTTGATGTAAATGAATGTGTTGATATTTTTTCGAATGCATTATATGGAGCTGCTGCGTGTATGGTTCGTGTGGTTGGGAGGTATACAAAAAAAGTTAATGATTGGTTTGATTGGAATTGTGAAAGAATGAAAAAACAAGTCACGAAGACAAAGTTACGTAAAGGCTAGAACAGATTATAATAAATTAAAAAAAGATAAAAAGAAGAAATTTGATTTTGATAGATTAGTAAAACTGAAAGCATCTGTTAACGACCCAAAATTGTTTTGGTCAACAATAAGATCAATAAGCAAAAAAAACTTTTATCTACAATCAAATATCGGTTGAACAGTGGCACGATCATTTTCAGAGTGTTTTTAACTCATTGATAATTCTGATTCTCAGGAGGACATATTTGATGTAGAGGACGAATATTCTCAAGAACCTTTATTTAATGATACAATAACTACAAGAGAGGTAAACGACAGTATTAAAAGTTTAAAACGTGGTAAAAGCGCAGGCCCAGATCGTATAATCAATGAGATGTTGAAAAATTCTAATAATCTGATAACAGAATTTCTTGTCAGTTTGTTTAACAGACTCTTCCATAGTGGAATTTTCCCAACTGAGTGGTCAAAATCAATAATTGTACCTTTGTTCAAAAAGGGAAACATAAATATTCCAGATAATTATAGAGGGGTATCGTTATCAAGTGTACTGGGTAAAATTTATACTAGCATCTTGAATAAAAGATTAACGCAATGGGCAGAGAGGGAGGAAAAAATATTGAACAACAAGCAGGTTTCAGAAGGGATTATAGTACAACCGATCATATTTTTCACATTGTATTCAGTAGTCCAGCGTTATCTTTCAAGAAATTCAAAACTGTATATAGCATTTGTTGATTTTCGTAAGGCCTTTGATTCCGTCAATAGAAATATATTATGGGATATATTAAGAAAATCTGGCGTTGACGGTAAATTATACAAGGCTTTAAGAGGAATATATGATACAGTTCTGGCTTGTGTTCGCGACAAATGTTTGTATTCTAAATATTTCTCTTGTCCAAGAGGTGTAAAACAAGGCTGCATATTAAGTCCACAATTTTCTCTTTTTTTATCAATGAACTTGCTATAGAGTTATCTAAACATGGAAGACATGGCATACAGTATACTTCCAGGAGCAGTTGAAATATTCTTATTACTATTCGCCGATGATGTTATTTTGTTTTCAGATACTCCATAGGACTCCAAAACCAACTTAATGTGCTCAAATCTGAAGCAGATCGATTGCAGTTAACAGTAAATTTAGACAAAACCAACATAATCGTTTTCCGCAAAGGAGGGTATCTATCTGCAAGCGAAGTATGGTGGTACGGTAAAGATGAGGTCAGAGTTACAAACCAATATAAATACTTGGGCATGATTTTCACCACAAAATTAAGTTTGACACCAGGATGGTCAGAAACAGCCCGGAAAGGGAAAAAAGGGGTA
>CM031626.1:50203519-50236019 GCA_018398815.1 Conus ventricosus
GTCCAGCAGCTTGACGATCGTGTCTCTGAGTGACACTGACCACAACCTGATGTGTGAGTGTCGTGGTCACTGGGTCATAGAGAGTTACTACACCTTGACGGATTCCAGGACTTTGACTGTGGATGGTGAGTATCATCCCCATCATCATCACCACCACCATCATCTTGCTGCATGCTCTTTACAGTTGCATTGGAGTGTGCATAATATGTCTAAGGGTATATTACACTGAACATTACACAATGTTATCATCCGAACTAGAGGGATGGACTTTCCACAAGTAGGAGGTAATGAACTATATAGTGGTGTGCCTTCCCTCAAACACACTGTTACACTGATGATGTTAACTTAAGTGGAGAGAACTGAATCCGGTCAGATGAAGACATTAAAAGCACTCAAATAATAACTTATTTTCTTATTGTTCTTTTATTTCTAAAAACAAAAAGAGATTTTCTGGAATCTGAGCACTGAAGCACATTTAAGCTGAACCATTCTTCATGATGCACGAGCTCTCAGCGGGACATGTCACTGAAAGTTCATTACACAACACACGGCGTCCGTATTCCGTTCGATGAGTTCATCAAAGTCTGTTCACCATCGTCTGGTGGACGATCAGCAACAGGAGCTGCTGGAGCTCAGCACACAGTCCTGACCTAGTTCATCCGAAAGATGGAGACTGGATTCAGCTTCCTGTCAACGCCTGGTATCACCCGCCCGCCATCCCCAGCCACAACAAAGCGGCACCGTCTCTCAGACCATCAGCCACACCAACAAAGCGGCGCCATCTCTCAGACCATCAGCCACACCAACAAAGCGGCGCCATCTCTCAGACCATCAGCCACACCAACAAAGCGGCGCCATCTCCCAGACCATCAGCCACACCCCAGATTCCTTCCACACTTCATTGTTGCTTGGATGATAAGGCTGAAGATTTGTCGACACGTGACCAGTATTATCTGCAGACTTTCTCCCAACGCCCTCTCCTTCTGTTACCCATTATTCACCGAGGGGACTCAGGGCAAACACAGAACACACACCCTGTCAGCTGATGACAGAACGTACAACACACACCCTGTCAGCTGATGACAGAACTTACAACACACACACGCTGTCAGCTGATGACAGAACGTACAACACACACACCCTGTCAGCTGATGACAGAACTTACAACACACACCCTGTCAGCTTATCACAGAACTTACGATAACACACACACCCTATCAGCTGATGACAGAACTTACGATACCCCCCCCCCCCCCCTATCAGCTGATGACAGAACTTACGGCAACCCCCCCCCCCCCCCCCCCCCCCTATCAGCTGATGACAGAACTTACGGCAGACACACACACACACACACCCTATCAGCTGATGACAGAACTTACGGCAACACCCCCCCCCCCCCCCCCTATCAGCTGATGACAGAACTTACGGCAACACACACACACACACACACACACCCTATCAGCTGATGACAGAACTTACAACAACACACACACACACACACCTATCAGCTGATGACAGAACTTACGACATCACAACACACACACACCACACACCACACACACAAACACACACACACCACACACACACACACACACCACACACACACACACACCACCCACACACACACACACACACACACACACACACGCACACACACACACACACACACCCTGTCAGCTGATGACAGAACTTACGAAGATCAGATCCACGTGCTTGAACTGCCCACACACTACTGCAGTTCATATGGCAAAGTCTTTGTTCACCGACAAGTGTCCCCTTTACCATTTTTAGCTTACTGTAACACACACACACACACAACACACACACACACACACACACACACACCCACACCACAACGCACACACGCACACACGCACGCACGCAAACGCGCGCGCACGCACGCGTGTACTCACGCACTCGACACCTCCATAATCATTTTTACATAACCCTGCAATTTTACAAATTTTAGCAACGACAACAACAACAACAACAACAACAACAACAACAACAGCAACAACAACACGATCAAAAAATAAAAAAGTTCCTGAAAAGTCCGCAGTCTAACAGTAATTTGACTCTCACAACGAAAGGTGAATGTGAAATCAATAGCCACCATTTCCTTGTAAAAAAAAAAAAGAAATCAAAAGAAAAAAATTCACAACGAGGCTTTCTGCCGATTTGACCAGGCGCAATACGGAGGTTTCTCAATCCGTCAACTGCTCCAGCATCATCACCCTACAAAGCAACCAATATGGAGGTTTCTCAATCCGTCAACTGCTCCAGCATCATCACCCTACAAAGCAACCAATATGGAGGTTTCTCAATCCGTCAACTGCTCCAGCATCATCACCCTACAAAGCAACCAATATGGAGGTTTCTCAATCCGTCAACTGCTCCAGCATCATCACCCTACAAAGCAACCAATATGGAGGTTTCTCAATCCCAGTCAACTGCTCAAGCATCATCACCCTACAAAGCGACCTGTCCAACAGTCTGCTACAGGAGCAAAGTTCTTCATCACCATGCAAAGCGACCTGTCCAACCGTCTCCTACAGGAACAGACTTCTTCATCACCCTACAAAGCGACCTGTCTAACAGTCTGCCACAGGAGCAGAGTTCTTCATCACCATACAAAGCGACCTCTCCAACACTCTGCCACAGGAGCAGAGTTCATCATCACCATACAAAGCGACCTGTCCAGCAGTCTGCCACAGGAGCAGAGTTCATCATCACCATACAAAGCGACCTGTCCAACAGTCTGCCACAGGAGCAGAGTTCTTCATCACCATACAAAGCGACCTGTCCAACAGTCTGCCACAGGAGCAGAGTTCTTCATCACCATACAAAGCGACCTGTCCAACAGTCTGCCACAGGAACAGACTTCTTTATCACCATGCAAAGCGACCTGTCTAACACTCTGCCACAGGAGCAGAGTTCATCATCACCATACAAAGCGACCTGTCCAACAGTCTGCCACAGGAGCAGAGTTCTTCATCACTCTACAAAGCGACCTGTCCAACAGTCTGCCACAGGAACAGAGTTCATCATCACCCTACAAAGCGACCTCTCCAACACTCTGCCACAGGAGCAGAGTTCTTCATCACCATACAAAGCGACCTGTCCAACAGTCTGCCACAGGAGCAGAGTTCTTCATCACCCTACAAAGCGACCTGTCCAACACTCTGCCACAGGAACAGAGTTCATCATCACCCTACAAAGCGACCTCTCCAACACTCTGCCACAGGAGCAGAGTTCTTCATCACCATACAAAGCGACCTGTCCAACAGTCTGCCACAGGAGCAGAGTTCTTCATCACCATACAAAGCGACCTGTCCAACACTCTGCCACAGGAGCAGAGTTCATCATCACCATACAAAGCGATCTGTCCAACAGTCTGCTACAGGAACAGAGTTCTTCATCACCATACAAAGCGACCTGTCCAACAGTCTGCTACAGGAGCAGAGTTCTTCATCACCATACAAAGCGATCTGTCCAACAGTCTGCCACAGGGAGAGAGTTCTTCATCACCATACAAAGCGACCTGTCCAACAGTCTGCTACAGGAGCAGAGTTCTGGTCCTTCGTGGCCCCTGTGTTGTACACTGGCATAACATGGCAGGTTTCAGGCCACCCTACATGCTTCACAGATAACTCTAGTATGCGAGATAAGCCAAAGAAAGTCCCCCCTGTCTCACCCAGAAATACTGGCCCCACTTCAAGAGCTTCTCGCTTCTATCGTAAACTGCTTGAACACCAATCCGTCGGCTGCGATGCCCCTCCAAAAATTTAAATCTGTCCAAATTCTACCGACCCTGAGCTACAACAATGGTCAGTTTTTTCAGATTTGCAGACCACACGCCTACCTGAAACAGCAACATCTCCTCAACAAATGAATAAATGAATAATATGACCCACACCCAGTCTTGGTGCCCCAGGAGGACACATCTCAAGCATTACTTTAAAGTACTGTGGTCAGATGGAAGTTTCTCCTTGGAAGCTTCGGGTGTTGGCTCTGTTGCGGGTAGGAAGACAGAGCCGACTATTTTGTCTCCAAACAGGGCTCCCTGCGTTGAAAAAGGGCTGTTCGGGCTTTAATCACAGTCACTGTCAGCGCCACCCACGATGTTGGTGGGTAAGGGCTTTTTCTGTCAAAACACAGCTCTCAAGTGGATCTGTCCACCAGCTGCCTGTTACTTAAACATTTGCAGACGTACTATTGCGGTTAACACCCAGTGGTATTAGACAGACGCGGAGTGTGTGTGTGTGTGTGTGTGTTTTGGTGTGTGTTTGTGTGTGTTGTGTGTGTGTGGGGTGTGTGTGTGTGGTGTGGTGTGTGTGTGCAGCGGTTTGTATGTGTGTGTGCGTTTTTTGGTGTGTGCGTGCGTGTGTGGGGTGTGTGTGGTGTGTGCGCGGGGTGTTTTTGTGTGTGTGTGTGTGTGTGTGTGTGTGTGTTGTGTTGTTGTGTGTGTGTGTAGTGTGTGTGTGTGTGTGTTGTGTTCAGTGCAGGTTAAGGTATTCAAATAAATGGTTTCCAACATAGATAATTTAAATAAAATTTAAATAGTTACGAAATAAAAACACATTGCTTTTCTACCTTACAACATATGGTGATTTTATACCCCTGCGATCTATCAAACGAGGCAATGATTAAATGTTCGTAATAAACCAACGGTTTCTGTTTGACGTTGTGTGTGTGGGGGTGTGTGTGTGTGTGTGTGTGTGTGTGTGTGTGTGTGTGTATGTGTTTTGTGTTGTGTGGTGTGTGTGTTGTGCGTGCGTGCGTGCGTGCGTGCGTTACAGCTCAGACTGTGCTGTCCACCCCCATCATCACAGTGACGACACCTGCCACGGGAAATCAGGGTGGACAGTGAGGCACTGTGACATCACGGATTTTTTCTCACTCCTGGAAACTATTCCTTTGTGTGGTCCTACAAGGGAGATGTGAGTACTTCAGCAAATGTCCATACAGACATGTCCATACAGCCCAGTTTACGTTGTCAATAATGTGTTGTGCCATGTGATATTTGTAATTTCAGCGTTAAACCGGGCAGTTTATAAGTCTGAATCGTGCTCAAAAGTAGACATATGTTTGTGTCTGCCCGGACTATCATCAGTTGAAACGCAAACATTTAGTACACGGGAAATTTGGACTCACTGTCACTCCGAGATCACAATAAGCCACGGCTGCTTTTTCAGAAGTTGAAATATCCCCAAACCATTTGAAATTTTGTTGGTGACATTTAAGATCTCCGACTGAACAAATAAATACAACTTTAGCTGCGAAACACCGAGGGGGGAGGGAGACAGTCCTATTTGAAGTGAACTAAGCCTACAGAGGAGAGCAAAGCCTTATTACTGCAGCAATGGACACAGCACTCCTCCATGATCGCAGCCAGGGCTGGTCACCTCAAGTCTAAAGCAGGAATATTTCCAGGAGGCCACCGCGTAGTGACCACGACGTTGTCTGAAACCACGGGAGATTACAGTGCGACTGAAGGACAAGAGAGTAAGGACTAACCGTCTCCAATTCAAGCTGACACAGTGAAGGATGCCGACATCTCTGGGCAAATCCAAGCCGCCATCAAACGCCAGTTTTCCAGCTGGACTGCGAGAAGAACACCTGGGAAACCCTCACGACACATTCAGCCAGGAGATGCCTGAAGAACACCTGGAAAAACCCCACAGACACTGTCAGCCGGGGATGCCTGAAGAACACCTGGAACCCTCACAGACACTGTCAGCCAGGGGATGCCTGAAAACACCGGCCTGGAAACCCTCACCCGACACTGTTTAGCCAGGTGATTTCCTGAGGCAGGGCCACAAAGGTCTTCGGGATAAGCCATTGGGAAATGGAAGCCAAAGGAAGTCGGGTCATAATCATCCTCCCGGAGACACATGGCGCCTATTCCTCTTCCCTCTCCCGGACACATGTGCCACAGGCTACAAACAGGTCTCTTCGAACAGGCTTCTATTCCTCTTCCTCTCCTGGACACATGTGCCACAGGCTACATCAAAGGTCTCTTCGAACAGGCTTCATTTTCCCCTTCCTCCCCCTGGACACATGTGCACAGGCTACATCAGGTCTCTTCGAACAGGCTTCTATTCCTCTTCCTCTCCTGGACACATGTCCACAGGCTACATCAGGTCTCTTCGAACAGGCTTCTTGTCTTTGGGATCTCTTTCAACTACGTGGAGTGTCGCTGGGCCCCCACACTGAAGACCCTTTACCATTGCTTCACTTCTGTCTGCTCTGTGCGTAGGCGTGGGTCTCCAAAAAAGTTGTCTCTGTCCATTCTGCAATGTTTTTTTAGTCCCCCCTCTCCTCTCTCTCTCTTCCTCCTCTCTCTCTCTCTCTCTTCTCTCTTTTCTCCTCTCTTCTCCTCTCTCCCCTCTCTCCTCCTCTCTCTCCCCTTTTGTGTGTGTGTGTGTGGTGTGTGTTGGTGGGTTGTGTGTGTGGTGTGTGTGTTTTTGTGTGTGTTATGGGCACTGTTTTTTTAACAGAGCCACTGTATCATAGCAGATGGCATGTCAACGTAGTTTTCTTTTCGTATCTGATAACCTACATTTTCGTATAGGGCCATATGCTGCTTGGTGGCTTGTGATAGACTCGGTTTTTCCAATGCATTATGTCTCACAGTACAGCTCTCTTACATGACTGTGATTGTGTGACAATACTAGCGAGCTGAACCGCTCAAGAGGACTGGAGGGGGAAGGGGTGGGGGTGGGGAGGGGGTGGGTAACACAGACATGAGCAAGACAATCGGTTCATGAAATGCAATGCCAAGTTTGAAGCAACACAACCATTTTCCTTTTCCCCTCTTCGTCTCATCTCGGTGCCAGCTCCAGTACATTGTCCCTCGCCATACTCATTATGCTCCACCTCCACAGCCAGTGTGGATCGTCCCCCCCAGCTCCTCCACCTCCACAGCCATGTGGATCGTCCCCCCACAGCTCCTCCAACCTCCACAGCCACATTGGATCGTCCCCCCCCCGCCCTCCTCCTCCAGCTCCTCCACCTCCACAGCCACATGTGGTCGCCCCCCGCCACCCAGCTCCTCCACCTCCACAGCCACAGTGTGGATCGTCCCCCCCCCCCCCAGCTCCTCCACCTCCACAGCCACAGTGTGGATCGTCCCCCCCCCCCCCCCCCCCTCCCCCCACAGCTCCCCCCCCATCCCCTCCCACAGCCATGTGGATCGCCCCCCCCCCCCCACCTCCTCCACCCCACCCACGGTGGATCGTCCCCCCCCCCCCACCTCCTCCACCTCCACAGCCCAGTGTGGATCGTCCCCCCCCCCCCCCCCCCCCAGCCCTCCCTCCACCTCCACAGCCACAGTGTGATCCCCCCCCCCCCCACCTCCCAGCCACTTGCATCGCCCCCGTCCCCCCCCCCAGCTCCTCCACCTCCCACAGCCACTGTGATCGTCCCCCCCCCCCCCCCCCCCCCCCCCCCAGCTCCTCCACCTCCACAGCCACATGTTGATCGTCCCCCCCCCCAGCTCCTCCACCTCCACAGCCACAGTGTGGATCGTCCCCCCCCCCCTCCCCACAGCTCCTCCACCTCCACAGCCAGTGTGGATCGTCCCCCCCCAGCCCCCTCCTCCACCTCCACAGCCACAGGTGGATCGTCCCCCCCCCCCTCCCCCACCTCCTCCACCTCCACCAGGCCACAGTGTGGATCGTCCCCCCCCCCTCCCCCAGCTCCTCCACCTCCACAGCCCAGTGTGGATCGTCCCCCCCTCCCCAGCTCCTCCACCTCCACAGCCACAGTGTGGATCGCCCCCCCCCCCCCCACAGCTCCTCCACCTCCACAGTACAGTGTGGATCGTCCCCCCCCCCCCCTCCCCACAGCTCCTCCCCCCTTTCCCACAGCCACAGTGTGGATCGTCCCCCCAAGCTGTTTCCCCCTCCACAGCCATAGTGTGGATCGCCCTTCACGCCCTCCCCACCTCCACGCCCCAGTGTGGATCGCCCCCCACAGCTCCTCCACCCCCAAAACCCACAGTGTGGTCCCCCCCCCACAGCTCCTCCACCCCCACCCAACGTGTGGATCGTTCCCCCCAAAAGCTCCCCCAACCTCCACAGCCATGTGGATCTTTCCCCCCACAGCTCCTCCCCCTTTCCACAGCCACAGTGTGGAATCGTCCCCCCAAAAGCTCCCCCACCTCCACACCCACAGTGGGGGCGCCCCCCCACAGTCCTCCCCCACCAAGCCACAGTGTGGATCGCCCCCAAAGCTCCGGCACTGGCAGTGCGCTGGCTGCAGTCAGTATCGCAAGAGGCAACCCCCCCAGACAAAGCACTGGGCCCAGTGACGCATGAAGACATTGAAAAAACACCAAAAAAAACCATTTTTTTCGATCGTATGGGGACAAGAGCAAAGGAATCAAAATAAACCCAGAAACGCAGGACAAAGACAACCCATTCCCAACATAGAAAAAAGAAATCTGGGAACAGTGCACTTCTTTATTGCTCTGAACCCCCACAAAAAAACGGAGAAAGAAGATAAAAAGGTGTGCAAAAATGTATGATTCGTCAAAAGAGGCCGACTGCCCAGTGTTGTGGAAAAAAGGTCGGGTGGGGGGAAAACTGGCCGGAAGGGTGGGCTGGCCGCAGGCAGGGACGGGGCCCCCCAGAACTTTTTCAAACAAAAAGCACAGGCGGTCATTGTTTATCGAAAACGCCTCTTCAAGAAGCCCTGGGCTGGTGAGTTGGCTTCACCCTTCACCCATCACTCGACACCCTGAAAAAGGGGGAAATCCCAACATGCTGGGAACTTTGCAACAACTTTTTGTTTAGCATGACCAGCAGGCAAATGCAAGAATCATTTGTAAACAGTTGAACATTCCACTAGCATCACGGAAGAATGGCAATTTTTTAAAATTTTGCCCTCCCAAAAGAACAGTCCGATGAAAGTGGGAGACAGTTTGATGCCCAAGCCCCTGTTTGGGGCACTGTCCCCCAAGAGCGCTACCCAAAGTTAATGAAAAAGCAAAACACGGGAGCCCCTGAAGAGGTCATCAGCAGCGGTGTTTTCAGTTCTTGGAGCGGGCCCTGCGGGGTTGGGGGGGGTGTTCCCTTCAGCTGAAGGTTGGGTGGATCTTTAGGGACGGTTCCCCTTGTTGTGCAGAACATTCACCGAAGAATTTCTCGTTGCCCGTTTGGGGGGATTGTCGGAAACCCTAAAAGCCTGTCCCTGTCTACAGCAGGGTTAAAAATTTTAAAAGGGACATTTCTCTGTGGGGGTTTTTTTAGGGCGACGCCGTGACAGATCGGTCAGATTTGAAAGAGTGAACCAAAACAAACGATCGCTTCTTTTTTTTTATAAAAACGAGGTGGTGACGATGACCCAAAAAATTTGATGCCTGCCGAAAAACTAAAAAAGGGAAAAAGCGCAAACGCTCTCGTGGGGCCCCAAGGAAAAAAAAACAGTGTGGGCATCTGGTGCTACCCCTCCTTTTCCCAGTGTCGTTAAAGGGCAATGTCTGGAGTCGTTGGCCAGTTTTTGGCTTTCATGACGACATATTAAAAATTTCCCCTCAGAAAGCGTACATAATCCCCTGAAACAAAAAAGAAGGGTCTTCAAAAAGGGCCCTTTAAAAACCCAAGTGCTTTTTGCTTTTTAAAATTTTTTAAAGCCGGTGTTTGACGGGCCATGCCCCTTTCTCCCTACATGAAAAATTTTCATTCTGAAATTATTAGGGTTTTTACTGTGACCAGGGCCCGTGTGTGTGTGGTGGGTGGGGGGGGGGGGGGGGGGGTTTAAGCATGTGTGTTTTTTTGTGTTTGGGCTTTTGGTTTGCGGGTGAAAAAAGGTTTTTTTCCCATATATTGTTTTTAAATTAAATTTTTTTTGGTTAAAATTTTTATGTCTTTGGGGAAATTTAAAGGGGGTTTTTGGGTCGGGGTGTGTCTTTTGGGTGTTGGGGGGGGGGGGGGGGGGGGGGGGGGGGGGGGGGGGGGTGGGGGGGGGGGGGGGGGGGGGGGGGGGGGGGGGGGGGGGGGGGGGGTGGGGGGGGGGGTTGGGAGTGTTGACGTATATAAAAAGTTTAAAATTTTTAACACTTGCTTTTATGTAACGATTTATAATGTCTTTTTTTTAATGTTGTATGTACTTGTGAAATAAATGTGGAGCAGAAATTTTTTTTTTTTTCCGATGGACAAAAAGTTGATTAAATTTAAAATTTGGAATTGATTAAATTAAATTTGAATGACATGTGCAAATCAAACGGGAAAGCAACCCGATTTTTTTAGATCACAGTGGGTCCATGGGGGCCTTTTTTAGGGTATAAAAGGGAAAACATACCCAAACCGGATCGAAAAGGACTTTTTTTTAATGTTTGTATGAAAGGGGCCCCCAAACGAGAGCTTTGCGCTTTTTTTTTGTTAGAGTTAGCAACAGTCCCCAACCCTTTTTTTGGCCCCTCATCAACAGGTTTTCATAATTTTGTCTTTTTTATCATGGTTTGCCCATGTAAAATAAAATGTCAGAATCAATGCACGCCGTTTGTTGCGGGCTCCAAAAACCATATAAATTTACATTTTGGGTTTGTTTTTTTTTCCATTTTCCGATTCTGAACTTCATTTCCAACCAACAAAAAATTTTAAATAGTTTAAAACAATAAATCAACCAAAATTAATCTTTACTAATTAACAAAAAATTTTTAAATTCATGAAATTTACTTTGTGGGAAGCCATTCAGCCCAAAAGGCAATCCCTCTTTTAAAACACTGTTGAAAAAAAACCTCTACACACACCACCGCGCGGCAAGAACGCAGGGGCACGCACGCCCCGCACTCACGCCGAAACCCCACGCACGCACCACACACACAACACAACACACACACAACACCCCGAAAGTGCACCCCACACCCCCAACGAACGTGCCACACAGGTACAACCCCACGTGCGCACCCCAGCACACCAACACAACACAACCCCAACAAAACACAACACAAACAACAAACCCCAACACAACCACCAACCCCCCAACCCCCAAACCCCACACCAAAACCAACCCCCACACAGAGAGAGGTAAACCCATGATGAATGCAAGCCCTTTAAACATAACTCCATTAAAACCGTCGAACGTGTACCTTCACGATTAAGAACACGTTCCTCACCCGTGGATTTCTTCGCCATGACATCAGCTGCCCACTGACTGCAGGTTATTTGAAAAGGTACAGCGGGAACGTTTTGGTTCAACCCATTTCACTTGAGCCCTTAAAATTATTTCCAGAATGTTCCCTACCAAACTCTCCGACGAAAACCCTTGTCTACAACACCTCTCCCGGGAGGGTTTTCCGGTGATTTTCTTGACAGGGCCTTTGCCCGACCCCAAAATACACCTACGGGTGACTGTCTTTCCGGGTTGAAGGTAAAAAGACTGCAAAATTTTGTGGTTTTTGGTGAGTGATGTCCCACACACCCACACAACACACACACACACACACAACACACCCACACAAAACCCCCAACCCACACACACCCCGCGCGCGCGCCCCGCGCGCGCGGCATGTACGACGCACCCCACGCACGAACCCCACGCACGCACACACACAAAAAACCCACACACAAAACCCCACCCCGCACACGCACGCACGCCCGCCCGCAGCCCGCCGAAACGCACGCACGACCACCACCACAAAACACACACACACACATCACACACACCCACACGCACAAAACAATTACACACGCAAAATCCACACACACGCCCCACACTTTTACACACCCCACAAAACCCCAAAACAACCACCGCGCGCGCGCGTCCCCCCGCGCGCGAAAAGGGCACACACACACACACCACACACACACCACACACACAAAACCACCCCACACACACCCACACACACACAAAAACACAAAAACCCCAATACTGACACACAAGCACGAAACCACGACAAAATGCACAAAACCGAAACGCAAACACCCCACAACACACACACACACACACACACACCCACACACACACACACCCCACACACAAAACACACATGCGCGCACCCCGCGCGCCACCCCAACAAACACACACAAAACAAAACCCCAAAAACCCCTTTCTGGAGGGATGAACTCCAAAATTCGGAAGATCCCTTTTACGGAACCCAGGGAAGAGCAAAATTAGCACCCATCACGGGAAAAACCAACATAGCCCCAAAAGGAAGAAAAACTCCCCCAGATAAAAGCTGTCCTGGCCAAAGCTGCAAAAAAAAAGCTGGCAAGAAAAAACCCGAACGCCTAAATCTCGGGGGGAGGGGCAGAAAAACCCTTGTAAACTGGTTTGGGAACCCCCTTTTAATGAAACAAGTCACACCACTAAAAAAAATACAAAGAATGGAATTAAACTCTCTGGACAGAAGCAGCAGACCCCTTCATAGACGTCAATGAAAAATCACAATCTGGAAGTCCCTCCTGAACAAAGTCTGCAGTGCCCCGGGGCCCCAAAAGGTGAACTTCATGGGGAAGACCCCCAAGAGGAATTTCATGATCAAAAGCTTTCACAGGGGAAAAGCTGGGGAAGCGTTGCGAGCCTCAGTTGAGAAGTCACCTGGACCGGCCCGGAAAACAAGGGAAATGTTTCTGCATTTTGGGGGATGAAGACCCAAGGCAGCCCCTTCAAAAAAATTTTTTAAACTCCAGCGGAAGACGGGATCAGTACCAAGTTTTGGGGGGAAGCAGACTGACCCCATTTAAACAAAAAGGGAAAGGACAAGTCGAAGGCTGACAGCCAGCCCCATCACCCTTTAAACAAGCTGCTTAGGAAAGCTGATGGAAAAAGATTTGTCAACCCCAAGGCTTTCTGGCCCCTTGGGGGGGAGAATCAGGCTGAGCCCTGAACAGGCATTTTCCCGCCAACACGATCAACAAAAGCCCAGATCACTTTCATCATGAAAAGCTTTGGGGACCTTTCCAAGAAAAAAAAGAAAACGTTGCTGTCGGATGGCAGGGGAAAAGGGCTTCGCAAAGCCCTGGAAGGGGGGATTTGGGGGCTAAAAAACCCGGGATGTGGTGTGTCGGGGGTTTGTACCCCCTAATCAGCCGTACCCCTACACAACCGCCAAGCCCTGTTCAAAATTTGGCCCAAAAAAGGGAAAGAAGAAGGGGGTGAGACGGGGGGTTTACACAAGGGGAAAGCCCTTTCGCCAACGCTTTTTCCCTTTTCCCTAGATAAACAACGTCTCAGGGGAATCCCAAAAGGGGGGTCAGGGGCGGAGCGATCTTGGGAGATATCTGTGCTTTGGGGCTCTGAAGGTACACCACCACAGAAAGGTACGCCTCCAATTGCCCAACAAGATCAGGGGATGGACCTGGGGAAGGTTTTCCCCTGTCAGCTCGAGCAAAACAACCTACATTTCGGGCCTTTACCCCGAAAGAAGAAAGAGGCGAAGCTGATCTAAAAACCCCCAAAAGACTTTGAAGGGAAAACACCTCCCCTACCGGGAAAGTAAATTTTTGCCGCAGGCTCATTTAAAAAACAGCAGATCACCAGAGGGCTGTAACCCAAGGCCAATTTGAGACGGGCGATCATGAGGAAACTTGTGGGGGCGGACTGGGGGGCTGACAAAACGTTTCCTAAGGGGACTCTAAAACGGGGAAAGGGGGCCCGCCCTGTATTTGAGTAGGGGAAATTTCCGAGGGGCAATAAACCCCTGCAAAGCTAACCTCGACCATCTCAATAAGTTTGGGAAACCAAGCTCAGGTGTCAAAAATGGCCCCAAGAGACCCACCCCAATCTAAAATGGAAAGACCATTTGGGCTACAGCCCTTGGGGGACAAAGGGACACAAAGATCCTATCCAAGCAGAAAATTAAAACCCCCTTAAAAAAACCATCCAATAACAACAAAATTTAAAGCAGACCCCCCAAGAGGGGTTGAAAAGAGGCATTTTTCCATCCACCGGGTCAAGACGCCCTTGGGGGGCCAAAATCCAGTCTTGAGGGAAAACTTTAAAGCAAAGCCTACCCCGGCAAATTGTCCCCCCACCCATTTGGAAGAGCAGGTTTTCCCCAAAACGGGCCCGTAAAACAGCATTCCCGGAGGGAGAAGAGAGGAACAAGTCAAAACCCCCAAAAGGGAAAGGGCTCTGGGCCTTGGAGTACATTCTGAAACCCAGTTTTCCCCGGGAAGACGGGCCCCAATTTTCTTAAACGTTTGGCCCCGCCCAGAGGCAAGAGGGATGGTGAGCTGGAATCTTTTGATACAAAGACGGAAAAGAAAAAATTCCCTTTTCCAACGGGAAACTACCCCCCCAACTCCGAGCTGGCGGGGAAGCCCTCTGTTAGGCACCAAAAACAGTTTTGTAGGACCCCCAAAGAAAAAAGGGCAGTGGGGGGTCTTCTCTGACGCCTCCCCCCCGTGCCCCCAAGCCCCAAGAATTTGGGCTGAAAAGGAACAGAAAAATCTCATTTCCCCCTTGTTCCCCTGATCCCCAGAGGGGAAAGAAAGTTGTGATACAATGGGTACCAGAAACACTGGGGCATCGGGGCCCAATAAAAAAGCGGACATTCGGCAAAAAAACGGTGCACAGAAGGAGCAGGGCAAAAACCCGGTGTCATAGAAAAATTTTAGGACAATCTTCAGCAAGCAAGGAATAAATTGACCCCCACCCCCCAAACACCCCCCCCAGAAGACCATCCCATTTGCTGGGAGGGAGGGGAACGGGGTCCGATCTTCCGCCTGAGGACGGGGACACAATCGCCTGTCCCCCACATGCACAAAAAAATTTGGCATTGGAAAAAGTGGGGGTTTCCCCTTGGGGTTGGGGGAAACCAAATGCAAGCCCACATCCTTAAAGTCGTAGACGTAGGGAGCATCCAGGAAAAGTACGGCCCCAACCCCGGGGACAGCAGGGGAACCCAACTGTACGGCCCCCTGGGGGAAACTGCGAGGGAAAACGGCAGCCTTCATCGGGCCCCGGGCTGCTCATTAACGGGAGGGGAAACCGAGGAAGAAGAAGACACCACCACCACCACCCCACAACAACCCCCCCCAAACCACAACCTCCCCCACCACCACCAAAACCAAAACCACACACACCACCCCAAAACCCACACGGACAAAAATCCCACGTCTCTCTTTTCCCCTCCCCTTTTCCTCTTCTCTTTTCCCCTCTCTCCCCTCCCCCTTTTCTCCTCTCTCTCTCTCCCCCTATCCCGAAAAAAAAAAAAAAAATTATAAAATTAAAAAATGTGTTTGTGTTTTTTTGTGTGTTTTGTGTGTGTAGTGTGTGTGTGTTTGTGTTTGGTTGGGTGTGTGTGTTGTGGGTGTGTGTGCGTGCGTGCGTGGTGCGTGCGTGCGTGCGTGCGTGCGTTGTGGGTAGAAAAAAATTATTGATACATATTAAAAATAATAAAAAAAAAAATAATAATAAAAATAATAAAAATAAAAATAGTGATTTTTTATATGGGCCACTTTTCAAACGAATTTCTCTAAGCGCTTTAAAAAAATAACACTTTCCCCCTTCTATATACAATAGAAACCCCTTACACCAAACTAAAAATATATTACTACAATAACAAACAAATCATCACCCTACGAAAATAAACATTCACTTATTTTTCAAGTATCACTACAAAAACAAATCCTGTAACGCCCAATCTTTAACAAAAAATTTTACATGTAAAAAAAGAAAATACAATACATTACTTTTGGGAAGGGGCCCCAGACGGCTATGATTTGGGTTTACCCCCCCCCCCCCCCCCCCCCCCCCCCCCCCCCCCCCCCCCCCCCTTCCCGGGGCATTGACTAATTATGAGAAAATAGTTGGGTTTTAATTTTTAAAACTTGAAAAAAGGAAAAATTGAATGCCCTGGGGAGATTTGGGCAGTCTGTTCCCCGTCGGGGAGCTTGAAATCTATAACAGATAGATGGATAGACGACAGCTGAAAGACTGATAGATAGATAAAATAATAGATAGATAGATAGATAGAAGATAGATAGATAATAGATGATAGATAGATGGGGGGGATGGATAGAAAACAGAAGTAGACAAAAACAGCTTGAAAAACCCATCTAGAAAATTTAAATTTTTCTAGATGAAATGTTTTGGGCCCCTTTTTTTTACCCTATGGAAGTTAAGAAACGTTTCTATGTTCACTCCTTGATTTGCTCCAGGGTGTGTGGAGGGGTTTCCCCTTTTTGCCCTAAAATTTCCTCTGACCAGTTCCAAGTTTGGGGATTGACTCTTCCCCATTCGGATGTAGTTTTCTGTTTGGTTTCAGTGATTTTTGACTTCACGATTGTTTTCCTTTCCCCATTTAGGCTGTTTTTTTCTTTTTGGTTTAGTGTTGCACTATAGTTCCATGGTTTGGAATCCCGGGAAAACTCTGGTTTAGTGTTGCAAATTTTCCGTTGTTCGGGAAAAGCCGGTAAAACTCACCTGGAGGCGTAATTTAAAGCTTTTACGTACTTAAAACCTTTGGGCATATTTATTTTGCATTCCCAGGGGTGGGTGTGTGTGTGTGTTGTTGTGTGTGTTTGGGTGTGTGTGTGTGGTGTGTTTTGTGTTTGTGTGTGGTGTGTTTTGGTGTGTGTGGGGTGTTGTAAAATTTGTGTTTTGTGTTGTGTGTGTGTGTGTGTTGGGGGTGTGTGTGTGTGTGTGTGGGGAGGAGGTGGGGTGTGTGTGTCGTGTGTTTGGTGTGTGTGTGTGTGTGTGTGGGTGTGTGTGTTTTGGTGTGTTGTGGGAGTGGGGAGTGTGTGTGTGGGGTGAGTGTGGTGTGTGTGTGTGTGTGTGGTGTTGTTGTGTGTGTGTGTGTGGTGTGGGGTTGTTTGTGTGTGTGATGGTGCATGCGCGGTACTTGTGGCGTGTGTGCGTGTGGGGTTTTGTGGGTGTGTGTGGGTGTGTGTGTGGTGGGTGGAGTGTTTTTTTTGTGTTGTTGTTGTTTTGTTGTTGCTTCAATTTAACGCCCTTTCCCAAAAACCATAAAGGGGTTTTAACGAAGAGAAAGGATGTGGAGAGGGGGGAGAATAGAGGAGGTGGGGTGGGGGGGTTTATCTTGCAATCATATCGAAAAAAAAAAAAGCATTTTTTCAATTTTGTGTGTTTGTGTGTGTGTGTTTGTGTGTGTGTGTGTGTGTTTTGTGTGTGTGTGTGGGCGTGCGTGCGGTGTGTGTGTGTGTGTGTGGGGTGTGGGGGTTGTGTGTGTGTGTGGGTTTTGTTTTGTGTGGGCGTTGTGGGTGCGTTGTGTTTGGTGTAGTTTCTGTGTGTGCCTGATCTGTGTGTCTGTGTGTGTGTGGGGCCTATGGATCTGTGTGTGTGTGGTGTGACATCTACCTCCAGGGCGCTGGGTTTTTCAAAAAAACCCCAAAGCCTTTCCAACATCACTGTAACCCCACATGGTTTATGTCCCGGGGGGAAAGCGGGAATTGATATGCAAGTAATGGCAACATGGGTCGGCCAGAGGGAAAGCCCCGCGGTGGTTTTATTGATAACGACACCGACACCACAAAATGAGCCTGAGCGGCCTTATGGCGATTTAAAGCTTGAAAAATTGACGCGACAGTCAGGGAGAGATCACCATGGTACAGAATGCCCTTGTTTAAACCCCGATAAAATTTAAAAAACATCCAGAACAGAGTTCCCCCTTGCAGGGGCGCTGTATTGAATTTAGTATCTGTCAGGTAATTTCCAAAAAACAACGTATCAAAACACACACGTGCACCCATTTCCACTTTCGTGGGATGCGTGCCCACACACAAACACACACACAAAACCCCAGGCCCGGGGCACACACCTTTTTTTATAAAATATATAAAAATATAAAAAAAATAAATATATATATAAAAAAAATCAACAAACAAAAAAATTCCAAAGGGTAAGTAAACCCCCCCGTTTTCCAAACAACTTTCAGAGAGCTTTGGGGTTTTGGGAATGACCCGCAAAAAATATTGGATTTTAAACCCAAAACTTGCTCTTTTGTCTTGATTGAAGAAAAAAGGGGGGGATAAGCATTCTAACTGCCGTGGCTACTGCCAATAAAAAAGTATGGGGCTCAAGTGGGGTGGGTGAAAAAATGGGAAAAAAATTTCTTCTCAAAGTGAGCCTTCGCAAGCTTTTAAAAACCCAAAAAGGGGGGGAAAAAAACCCCTAACACCTAACCTGGTCAAAAACCTTTTATTTTGAAAAATTTTGGGGGTTTCTCCCCAGTGACCGGGAAAGTTGGGAATTTGACTCCTCGCCTTTTCAGTTTTAAGAAAAAATGCAAACCCAAAAAGGGTTGGGGTACAAACCGTATAGTTTGTTTTAGGGGTTTTTTAAAAAAACCCCAAAAAAGGGTTCCATCTAAGAAAGCAAAAAAAAATCATAAAAAAGCAAAACAAGCTACATTTTCTTGTGGGGGGATAAAAAAAATAAAAAGATATCCTCTAAACCCAAGTGCTGAGGGGCCCGTCTTTGGGAAAGAAACCCCAAGGGGCTAAAATACAACCAAAATTTAAAAAAATTCCAAAAGGGTAAGTCCGCCCCCGTTCCAGCAAAAATTTCAGAGCAGCTTGGGGTCCCCCTATTTCTTTAATCTAAGACAAAAGAGCAAACTTTGTTTTGAATCCAATATAAATATAAAAATTTTTTTATATAAAAAAAATGTATATGAGTCAAACCCCTTTGAAATCCCAATTTCCTTTTGATGCAATCTTTCTGTGACACTTTACCCAAACTGTTGAGGTAAAGACTAAAAAGTTTTTGTTGGGCTTCGTAAATGCACGAAATTTCATGGAAATCGCTTTGAAGGGTAAAAACCCCAAATTATATGAGGTTTTTGTCTATTATGCACAAAACCAGTTCACCAAAAAAAACCTTTTTGATAAAACAAATTTTCATAAGGGGGAAACCCTATATTTTGGGGGGCCCAAACCCCCATAAGTGAGAAAAAAAAGTTTTAGTGCCAAATTTAAAAAGACCTATAAGAAATAGGGGTCTTTAATTTGGGGGCAAAAAAAGAATTGGTTTCCCGACTTAAAAAGTTTTGCATTTCTCCGTTTTTGGGTAATATATACATGGGCCAAACCCCTTCCCTAAACACACACAACACACACACACACAACCACACACACACACACACCACACACACACACACCCACACACCCACACACACACCACACACACACACACCACACCAAAACACACACACACACCACACACACAAACCGCGCGCGCGCGCGCGGGGCCTGCCCACACACTTTCACACACAAACCCACAAAAACACCACATGAACACACACCCCACAACCACACACACACACACAAAACCCACACACACCAACAAAACCCCACACACACACACCAACGCCGCACCACCCCAACACACACACACACACAAAACCCCCAACACCCCCCAAAACACACACACCCCACACCCCTAATTTTTTCTTTTGGGCTGCAGAAGTGTTGTTTTGTCTGTTCCCCCCTTTTTCATTCTTTCAGCTAATGCCCGATGGCAACCCCCCCTTTTTAAAATTTTTACCCGCATTCTGTGTCCTGGCAAGAGTGCCGGTGTGTAAATAATACTGTTTGCTCATAAAATTGGTTTTTGGCCGCGACAGATTTCCCTGGAAAACTTCCCCTGGTTCATGAAAAATTTTCCCCTGAAAAGGGCAAATTTATAAAAATTGTTACCACAGGATTTCACGGAAATTTTCTATAAAATCGTGTCGCTGCCTAAAAAAAAATTAAAGTCGAGGACAGCATTTCATGGAAAAAAAAATTTCTACCCTAGAAAAAAATTTTGTGGGTCTGAACAGTAAATTTTTTGTAAAAATACGACTTTTAAGACATGTTCGGTCTCTGCAAAGGGCCCCTCTGCCCCCCCTCCCCCTCTCAGGGTTTTTCTTTCAGTTGCCCCCCCTTGTTTTTTTCTGTCTATATTTTTTTTTTTGTGGGCCCGCTTTCTTTCGGGGCTATCTTTTTTTGTCTCTGTTTTTTTTTTCTCGCTCATTCTCTCTTTTGTATCGCCCCCCCTCTATCCCGATTTTCTCCTTTTGTTTCACTCTGTCCAACAAATGTCTGTCAGTTTGGGCTCTCCTTTCCCCCCCCCCCCCCCCCCCCCCCCCCCCCCCCCCCCCCCCCCCTCTTTTTCCTCTCTCTCTCTTTTCTCCTTTTTCTCCCTCTCTCTCTCTCTCTCTCTCTCTCTCCTCCTCTCTCTCTCTCCCCTCCCTCCTCTCGCCCCTCTGGACGTGGGAAAAAAAGCGTCGTGTAAGGGGGAGGGGAAACGTTTACAGTGTTGTTGTTGTGTGTTTTCTTTTTGTTGTTTTTGTTTGTGTTTTTGTGTGGTTTTGTTTTTGGAAAACCTTGGCAATTTTTATTTTTTATGTTTTTTTGTTTTTTGATTTTTTGTTAATTTAAAAATTTTTTTCCCCCCTTTTTTATTTTTTTTCTTTTCTTCTTTTTTATTTTTTTTTTTTTTTTTTGTTTCCCCCCTTCCCTCCCCCTTTTTTCATTTTCCAAAAAACCCTTTTCCCCCCCTCCCCTCCCCCTTTCTCTCTCTTTTCCCCTTTTCCCCTTTTCTCTTTTCTCTCTCCCCCCTCTTTCCCCCTCTCTTTTTTCTTTTCTCTCCCATCCCCCCCTCTCTTTTCTCTCCTTTCCCCCCCTTCCTTTCATACCCCCCCCCTCTGAACCCCTTTTTCTCCTTTTCCCTTTTTTTTCCCCTAGGAACCCCCAAAAATTTTAAACCCCCAAAGAAAATTTTTCCCACAAACCCCCCGCAAAAGGTTTTTAAACCGCCAAACCCCCCTGTTTTTTGCAGATATGTTTTTTGGGTGTTTGAGGGTTTTTTTGGTGTATTCCCGGGGCGTGCGCCCTTTACTTTTTCCCTTTTGTGGGGGTGGTGTGTGTGTGTGTGTGTTTTGTGTGTGTGGTGTGGGGTGTGGTGTGTGTGTGGTTTTGTGTGAGAGGAGAGAGAAAGAGAGAGGGGAGAGGAGAGGGGAGAGGGGGAATACGCACACAGCATGTACATACCATGGCCCGGGCACACACGCACACAAACACACCCCCACATACTTTCCTCACTCTGCCCTCCCTTACAGAAGGGGGGACACAAACCCTTGAAGGAGGTATGATTTGGTCGAGATACAGGGGCACACAAACCCGTTGAAAAGGGGGTTTTGAAGGTCAGAGATGGATTTTGGGGCAGAGAGGAGGCAAAGCCCAGGGAAAAAAAACATATAATTTTTCCCATTAAAATTTCATAAAAAGGTAACAGGGCTTGTGAATGTCAATAAGGAAAAATAAAGGGAAGGGCTAAGGATAGTCCCTGGAAGAAAAAGGGAGACCCCCAAAATCGTATAAAAAGCCGCATTCTTATATTATGGATATCCTAATTCATTACATGCTACACCCAACCTTAAAATTTTTTCCCCTTTTACCTCAAAAAATCTCCCAATTTCTGATTTGGATCCTTTTTTTAAAAAATAAAAAAGAAACAAAAAAAAAAAAAAATTTATATGTAGAAATTCCATGGGATTTTTATACTTTTTTACCAAAATTTGCAGCTTTTTGGACTGCTATTTTAATGGCCAAAAAATTGTGTAAACCCCGAACAAAGAAAATTAAAAATGGGCAATGATATATGATAAAATTTTTTGTCATTAGCTATTTTTTCCCCTTTTGACCTTAAATTTGGGCTTTTGGGACCTTTTTTCCCTTTTTAACTTTGCGGCATCACAAAAAGAAACCATGTCTTTAAACTTGGGCAAAAAGGAAAATTCATCTTTTGAAAAGTTGGGTTTTGTCCCTTTTTACCGCAAGACTTCAGAGGTTTCAAGATCCCGCTTTGTCGGCAGTGGGGTGTGTATGTGTGTGTTTTGTGTTTTGTGGTGTGTGTGTGGTGGGTGTGGGGTGTGCGTGCGTGCGTGCGTGCGTGCGTGCGTGCGTGCATGCAAATTTTTGTGCGGCTTGCCCTGCGTGGTGCGTTTTCGTGCGTTTATGGTGGGTTTTGTGTGTGTGTGTGTGTGTTGTGTGTGTGGTTTTGTGTGTGTGTTTGTGTGTGTGTGTGTGTGGTGTGTTTTGTTGTGGGTGTGTGTGTGTGTGTGCTGGTTGGGAAACATAAAATCACAAATCCGGGGTGAGGCCCTCTTGTTAAATTTTTGAGATGATTTTATTTAACGTTTATGATGAGATGATGATGATGATGATGAAAGATTCACAAAGGGGTAAATTTTGACTCATTTAAAAGGGCCCTACACCCGTTTTCCCCTTTTTATGAAAGAATAAGTAAAAATGATCAATGCAGGGTTAAATCCTCTTTTAAAGTAAGGGGAAAAAGGGCCCCCTTTTTAAAAAAAAAAAAATTTAACCAACAGGCTGCAATAAACCAAATTTTCCAATGAAAGATGTTTTTAGCCTTCAGTTAAAAATAATTTTGTTTGTCAAGAATTTTGGGGGCCACTTTAAAGGTTAAATTACTTTCGTTTGTTAACCCCGTATAGGAAGATTGGGTTTAAAGCGGGCCAGTAATAAATTGGGCTTTGGGGGCTAAATTTGGGGGAAAATATGACAGATTTTAAATTCAATTTGTTTGTGTGCTACATTGTTTACATGCCCTAAAATTTTCCCCAGCTAGAAAACCATGGGTGGCGCTTTTTTTTTTGCTACATTGTCAGGGATTTCATAACTTCCTCTGCTAGAAAAAACCCCGGCTGGTCGCGGGAAAAGGATTCCAAACAGTAAACTTGAAACAATTTTTTACTAATTCTTTACCTCTATGGTTCTGTTTAAAAACAAAGACATGGCTAAAATAATAGGAATTGTTTGTTTTTGTTTAAAAGAATTTAAACAATAAAACGCCCTTTAAAAAAACATCGAGTAATATTTTGAAGTGCTGTCCCTGGAAAAGATTTTTTAAAGGGCCATGGTTAAAAAGGAAAAAGTGAAACCCCCTGTGGGCTAAGTTGGGCCAGTAGTCCTTTTAAACCTGCTGTGATCTTTTTTACCCACTTTATTAGAAATTGAAAGCGGTTGTTTTTTTTTCAGTGAAACAGTAAAATTTTTGATTTGAGCCGATAAGGTGTGTGGGATGTTGTGTGTGTTTGGGGTTTTGTGTGTGTGGGGTGTGTGTGTGGGGTGTGTGTTGTGTGTTTTGTGTGTGTGTTTTGTGTGGTGTGTGTGTCCCTAAAGCACTGGGGAAAAAAAACAAGGCCAAATTTAAAGTATCTGTTCTGCGATTTGGGCTTGTATTAGTTTTAAATCTATTATTTTGTGTTTCTGTTCTGACAAATTTAAAGGGTAATTTATTTACTTTTTTAAATTTAGTTTTAAATGTGTTGGACGTAGGTGTCCCTTTTAAAAGGATTTTTCGAAAAAGCTCACACATCTTAAAATTTGCCAACAACAAAAATTTTTGGGTTGGGGGTTTAAAGGGTAATTTTCGTTCGGGTTTTAAAAAGGGCCCCCCGGGGGCCCCAAAATTTTCCAACCCGGTCCATTTTAACCCGAAAAGATGTCTAAAGTGGGCTTCCCTTTTTTTTAAGAAATTTTTTAATTTTTTTATATGAACTTTTTGAAAAAAAATAAACATTTTTAAAGGCTGATATATTAAGCTCTTAAGGTAAGCTTTTCAAAAAAATTTAAACCCGATTTAAGTAAAATTAATTTAAGGAGGGGGGCTTGGGATTTCTTTGGGGGGCTTAAAATTCCCCCCTTTTTCCCCTACTTTCGTTGATGCGAATGTCCTAGGCCCCGATATTTATAAAAAAATCACATTTTTACGCACACACACCCCACACACAACACACACCCCACAAAACACACACACAACACACACACACCCACACCCAAACCACACAAAAGGAAATTTTGGGCTTTCGTTTGAAAACATTTAAGATAAAAAAAAAATCACTTGCGACTTTTTTATTTTATTTAAAGGCAAAGGGTGCATTATTTTTTTGTGAAATTTTTTACGCTCAAAACCCCGGGGGACGTTTTTTCACTTTGGGAGAAAAAAAACGTTTGCTGTGAAATATTAACGCTGCGACCATATTTTTAAAAGGAAATGTTTTCCTCTAGCAGAAAGGGTTTCCCCGTGAAAATTTTTGTCGCAAAACGACAGTATTCACTGACTACAAAATTTCACAAAAGGGCCTGTCGCAAAAAGCTTTTCGCCAAAATTTTGGGGCAAAAGATTTTTGGCATACAATATTCTATAGGAAAAATTTTTTTGGAAAAGTTGTCGCGCGGGCAAATTTTTGTCGCTGCAACAAAATTTTCCCGTTTAAAAGCTAACGCTCAATACAATTAAAGGCGACAGTATTAAATTTCGCCCCCCGGGTCAGAAAAACGCAAATGTTTGACTGTTTTGGGCCAAAAACAGGAAGGGGGGACAAGAGGAAAACAGTTGATTTAAGCATAACCCACCTTGGCAAAAAAACGTGTTACTATTTCATCTGTGTTTATTCTGCAAAAAAAAAAAGTTTTTTTTTTTATTTTTTTTTTGCCAAAAAAAAAGAACAATTGGAAAAACCGAGCCCGGGTTTCTGTTTTACGGTTTTTTTTTTAGCGCGACTTTTTTTCCTGAAAAAATGGAAAAATTTTTTTTGGGGGGCCAAAAAAGTTCACCCCTTTTTGATTATAGGATTTTGACAAGAAAAATGAGTAGTTTCATGAAATGATTAAATGTTTTTGCTCCAAAAAAAAGTTAGAAAGTTATCAATAACAAAAAAAAAAACATCTGTCATAACTTTGTAAGACCGGAAAAAACAAAAAACCAAAAAAAATTTAACAAAGCAGATTATTTTTTAGCGTTATTCATGCAAGGAAAAAAAAAAAACGTTGTCTGAAGAAAATAAGGTTTTGGGTCTAAGGCCCTCGATTTTCCTTTAAAAGCCACACATGCACCGTGTACAAAGCCCCAAAACATGCACACTCCAAACAATCGTATGTGACACAAACATCCCAGACAACAAGGAAAAAACCACGCGCATGCATATGCCAAACGCATTCACACACAACCCCACCCCACAACACACCCCAAAAACCCCACCACACACACACCCCACCAACACACACACACATACATACATAACACACGCAAAAAATAATCTTTCTTAAAACACCCCCACTAATCTTTGGGTCCCGGGGGGTAGAATACACAAAAATGCCCCCTCTCTTCCTACTCCGTCTTTTTGTTTTTTTTGTAATTTTTGTTTCATTTTCATCGGGGTTTTTTGGGGCATTTATTTTTTCTTTTTTGTTTGTTTCAAACAAAATAGTTGAACTAAGTAACTTTTTATTGGTTGACAGGCTCGGGGCCTTCAAAGTGTTCACCTTCCACATGGACAGAGCTTATAAAAAACCCCTCAGAATTGTCCTGTTTTTTATCTGTGTTAAAATGTTGGGTTTCCCAATTTAAAAAGCCCTTGAAAACACCCCCCCCTGTTTTTCGATGAAATGAACACTCCCCGACTGCACAGGGGGACCTGGGCAATGTGAAACATTGAGGGAACACCACTTTTTTACAACCCACACCAAAGGGTCAAGACCATGACCCTGACCGCCAGGCCTTGACGTAAACCCCCCTTCAAACCTGATCAAAATTGGGGAAGTTTCCCCGCAGGCCCCAGGGGGAAAGCACGGCAAACTTTAACCCCCCTCCCACCTGGGCCGGGAGTCATCGATGAGTCCCCGCCCATCACGTGCACTGTCCCCCCCAATTTCCAAAAGACAACACCCCAGGCAGGGGGCAGGTGGCTTTAGATCTAAGTGTAAAAGGCTCTCCTCTCTCCCTTTTCTCTCTCCTTTTCCCCCTTCTCTCTCTCCCCCTCTCCTCTCTTCTCTCCCTCTCTTTTCTGACGCGCCCATGTTTTGTGTGTAGTTTGTGTTGTGTGTGTTGCGGTGTGTGCGGCCGGGGCCGCGCGGACGCGGCGTTTTTTGTGTGTGGCAAATTTCCCCTGTGTATGTGCGTGCGGGGTGCATGCTTTTGTGTGTGAGTGTGTTGCAGTATTGGGTTTTGTGTGTCTGTGTTTTGTGTGTCTGTATTTTTTTGTATGGTGTGTGTGTGTGTGTGTGTGTGTGTGTGTGTGTGTGTGTGTGTGTGTGTGTGTGTGTGTGTGTGTATGTTGTGTGTGCAGAGACGTTTGCGGATGTGTATGTGTGAGTGTGTGCCCATGTATGTTCTGTGCGTCTGATTGTCTGTATTTCTTTATAAGTGTGGTTTTGTGTGTGTGTGTGTGGGGTGTGTGGGGTGTGTGTGTGTGTGTGTGTGTGTGTGTGTGTGGCATGTGTGTGTGTGTTGTTGTGTTGTGGCACAGCGTGTGTTATTTATTTTTCAAATGTAACGTCTATCCACTCTAAGTGATATTAGATGGAAAAAAAAGACACCACCCCATTAACCAAAAACAAAAAGGAAAAAAGAAAGAAAAAACAAAACAAACAAACCAAACCCTAATGATGTTTTAAGTGGGAGAGAAGAGTGAGAGGTAGGGGACGGATGAAGATGGTCCTTCCGTATATTTTATGTAGATTTAGCAATAGCTATATGACTGACTCACTTAGAAGTAACTTCAGAAGTATGAAATGATAAATGTGAGAAGCTATAAGTACTATATGACTGAGTCACTTAAAAGTAACCTCATAAGTATGAAATGATAAACGTGAGAAGCTATAAGTACTTACTTATTGGACTCTTTGATGAACAAAAGAAAGAATTCATAGGTTAATACCGGTGATTCAAACTAAAGTCTCATAGTACATGCAGAAAGCATTTAGTGTGTGTGTGTGTGTGTGTGTGTGGTGTGTGTGTGTGTGTGTGTGTGTGTGTGTGGTGTGTGTGTGTGTGTGTGTGTGTGTGTGAGTGTGTGTGAGTGTGTGTGTGTGTGTGTGTGTGTGTGTGTGTGAGTGGTGTGTGTGAGTGTGTGTGTGTGTGTGTGTGTGTGTGTGTGTGTGTGTGTGTGTGTGTGGTGTGTGTGTGTAGATCGTAATGAATGATCAGGGTGTCTGTGCAGATCCACCACAGTCACCTCCTCAGATCAGCGGATACATGGACGGTGACATCCTCCATAAAGGTGACAATTTGACCTTGACATGTGACGTCACCGGAGGTGACCCTGTTGTGACCGCTGTGATCTTGACGTGTCCGGGTCGACACGAGCAGGAACCAACCACTGGGCAGTCCAGCAGTTTAACGATCTTATCTGTGAATGATTCCTACAACGACCTAACATGTCATTGTCGTGGTCTCTGGGTCAGAGAGAGTTACTACACCTTGACGGATTCCAGGACTTTGAGCATAGAAAGTGATATCATCATCATCATCATCATCATCATCATCATCATCATCATCATCATCATCATCATCTTTATCGTCATCATCATCATCATCATCATCATCATTATCATCATCATCATCATCATCATCATCATCATCATCATCATTGTCACGTCCGTTTTCCTTGTTCTCACAGCTACGACAGATTTTTGCGTTTGTCTTGGGATACGTTACAGTGAATATTTGTTTCACCATGAAACGAGAGAGACACTTTCTCTGCAAGGAGATGTTAATACAATACACCTATTAGAGCAGTTGAACTCTCCTGAAACGGTGTAATGGTTCTCATATTTTAAAATAATGTACCTCTCCTCGAACAACAGTAATTTTCTCTAGTATTTAAATGCAACTTAGACCGATAACAACTTCTGTAAAGAGAATAAGACTCAGAGGGGAAAAAAGACATCAACAGGACCAGCCGCCGTGGTCAAGTGGTTAGAGTCGCGGACGTCTGGCTGGAAGAGGACCAGCCGCCGTGGTCAAGTGGTTAGAGTCGCGGACGTCTGGCTGGAAGAGGACCAGCCGCCGTGGTCAAGTGGTTAGAGTCGCGGACGTCTGGCTGGAAGAGGACCAGCCGCCGTGGTCAAGTGGTTAGAGTCGCGGACGTCTGGCTGGAAGAGGACCAGCCGCCGTGGTCAAGTGGTTAGAGTCGCGGACGTCTGGCTGGAAGAGGACCAGCCGCCGTGGTCAAGAGGTTAGAGTCGCGGACGTCTGGCTGGAAGAGGACCAGCCGCCGTGGTCAAGTGGTTAGAGTCGCGGACGTCTGGCTGGAAGATTGTGAGTTCGATTTACATCAGAGCCATTGATTTTCTGGATGTTTTTGCCCGACCGGGCTACCCAGTGTTGACTGGGCTACCCAGTGTTGACCGGGCTACCCAGTGTTGAGTTTGCTATGGATTTAGCTGGGAAGACGTGGACCACACAGTCGAGTTCCATCCAATAAATGAATGCGTCTCTGAGAGTGTTGCTCAAATTTGCTGACCAACACTGTAGGTGTCTGTATCTGTTGTGGTTTGTTGGCGTCGGGATATACTATGATAACGTAAGGTAGCGCCTTGTCCTGCCATCTCAGACCAGAGTGAAGGTGCACAGCACTTGACGACGTTCTTGTCGACATCGCCTGTATGGACGAGTTCATAGGGACTGTCGTCGGACGGACGTGACGGCGCCCTTTAGAGGGAGAGCTCACTCACGCTGGCTCCGGAACTAAGCAATCATTGTCTTCAGTTGTGGGCTTAGTAGGTGGAGTCCTTTGTACGCTGGCTCCGGAACTAAGCAATCATTGTCTTCAGTTGTGGGCTTAGTAGGTGGTGTCCTTTGTACGCTGGCTCCGGAACTAAGCAATCATTGTCTTCAGTTGTGGGCTTAGTAGGTGGTGTCCTTTGTACGCTGGCTCCGGAACTAAGCAATCATTGTCTTCAGTTGTGGGCTTAGTAGGTGGTGTCCTTTGTACGCTGGCTCCGGAACTAAGCAATCATTGTCTTCAGTTGTGGGCTTAGTAGGTGGTGTCCTTTGTACGCTGGCTCCGGAACTAAGCAATCATTGTCTTCAGTTGTGGGCTTAGTAGGTGGTGTCCTTTGTACTCTGGCTCCGGAACTAAGCAATTATTGTCTTCAGTTGTGGGCTTAGTAGGTGTGTCCTTTGTACGCTGGCTCCGGAACTAAGCAATCATTGTCTTCAGTTGTGGGCTTAGTAGGTGATGTCCTTTGTACGCTGGCTCCGGAACTAAGCAATCATTGTCTTCAGTTGTGGGCTCAGTAGGTGGTGTCCTTTGTACGCTGGCTCCGGAACTAAGCAATCATTGTCTTCAGTTGTGGGCTCAGTAGGTGGTGTCCTTTGTACGCTGGCTCCGGAACTAAGCAATCATTGTCTTCAGTTGTGGGCTCAGTAGGTGGTGTCCTTTGTACGCTGGCTCCGGAACTAAGCAATCATTGTCTTCAGTTGTGGGCTCAGTAGGTGGTGTCCTTTGTACGATGGCTCCGGAACTAAGCAATCATTGTCTTCAGTTGTGGGCTCAGTAGGTGGTGTCCTTTGTACGCTGGCTCCGGAACTAAGCAATCATTGTCTTCAGTTGTGGGCTCAGTAGGTGGTGTCCTTTGTACGCTGGCTCCGGAACTAAGCAATCATTGTCTTCAGTTGTGGGCTCAGTAGGTGGTGTCCTTTGTTCGCTGGCTCCGGAACTAAGCAATCATTGTCTTCAGTTGTGGGCTCAGTAGGTGGTGTCCTTTGTACGCTGGCTCCGGAACTAAGCAATCATTATCTTCAGTTGTGGGCTTAGTAGGTGATGTCCTTTGTACGCTGGCTCCGGAACTAAGCAATCATTGTCTTCAGTTGTGGGCTCAGTAAGTGGTGTCCTTTGTACGCTGGCTCCGGAACTAAGCAATCATTGTCTTCAGTTGTGGGCTTAGTAGGTGGTGTCCTTTGTACGCTGGCTCCGGAACTAAGCAATCATTGTCTTCAGTAGGGGGCTTAGTAGGTGGTGTCCTTTGTACGCTGGCTCCGGAACTAAGCAATCATTGTCTTCAGTAGGGGGCTTAGTAGGTGGTGTCCTTTGTACGCTGGCTCCGGAACTAAGCAATCATTGTCTTCAGTTGTTGGCTCAGTAGGCGGTGTCCTTTGTACGCTGGCTCCGGAACTAAGCAATCATTGTCTTCAGTTGTGGGCTCAGTAGGCGGTGTCCTTTGTACGCTGGCTCCGGAACTAAGCAATCATTGTCTTCAGTTGTGGGCTCAGTAGGCGGTGTCCTTTGTACGCTAGCTCCGGAACTAAGCAATCATTGTCTTCAGTTGTGGGCTCAGTAGGCGGTGTCCTTTGTACGCTGGCTCCGGAACTAAGCAATCATTGTCTTCAGTTGTGGGCTCAGTAGGCGGTGTCCTTTGTACGCTGGCTCCGGAACTAAGCAATCATTGTCTTCAGTTGTGGGCTCAGTAGGCGGTGTCCTTTGTACGCTGGCTCCGGAACTAAGCAATCATTGTCTTCAGTTGTGGGCTCAGTAGATGGTGTCCTTTGTACGCTGGCTCCGGAACTAAGCAATCATTGTCTTCAGTTGTGGGCTCAGTAGATGGTGTCCTTTGTACGCTGGCTCCGGAACTAAGCAATCATTGTCTTCAGTTGTGGGCTTAGTAGGCGGTGTCCTTTGTAGTAGGCGGTGTCCTTTGTAGTAGGCGGTGTCCTTTGTAGTAGGCGGTGTCCTTTGTAGTAGGTGGTGTCCTTTGTAGTAGGCGGTGTCCTTTGTAGTAGGCGGTGTCCTTTGTAGTAGGCGGTGTCCTTTGTAGTAGGCGGTGTCCTTTGTAGTAGGCGGTGTCCTTTGTAGTAGGCGGTGTCCTTTGTAGTAGGCGGTGTCCTTTGTAGTAGGCGGTGTCCTTTGTAGTAGGCGGTGTCCTTTGTAGTAGGCGGTGTCCTTTGTAGTAGGTGGTGTCCTTTGTAGTAGGTGGTGTCCTTTGTAGTAGGTGGTGTCCTTTGTAGTAGGCGGTGTCCTTTGTACGCTGGGCCAGAACAGGCGCCACTGAACACCACCGCAGTGACTCGGCAGCAGTGCAGCGTCTTCTCTGGCGGCGTGCCTCATGATGACTGGACACTGCCTGCTCCCTGTGGATTGCTGGTACCAGGGCTACAGCGGGACATGCCACAGTACAGTGGGGATGTGGATGGGGAGGCGGAATGAGCGACGTGGGGTAATGCCGCTGAAGATGTGCCAAAAAATTAAAAGAAGCAAAGTAATAGCACTGGAACAACTTTAGATTTTCTCATCCTTTTTATTTCCACACACACACGCGCGCGCACGCGCACAGATACACACACACACACACAAAATGTTGGTCCTTAGTGCTTCGAATAGTCATAGTAAAAAAAAAAAGTTGTGTAGTTTCCGTGGTCCTTGGGTACCAAGATTACTGGAAAATATCCACAACCTAAATGCAGTTTCACTTCACAGTACCATAGACACATTTAAGATCCTAAAAGATAATGACCATCAACCATTTTCTGGAAAAAAGCGGCGGGTATCCTCATATTCCCAACCTGGCTCTCGATGAATTTTGCGTGGTTGTTCAGACCATTCATGAGTCAGGCATGCTCACTCTATAAAGCGACATGGCCAACAGTCTGCAACAGGAACAATTCCTGTCCACTAAGGACAGTGATGAGTCCGGCGTGGTCACTCTATAAAGCGACATGGCCAACAGTCTGCAACAGGAACAATTCCTGTCCACTAAGGACAGTGATGAGTCCGGCGTGGTCACCCTATAAAGCGACATGTCCAACAGTCCGCCACAGGCACAAGGTTCCTGTCCACCAAAGACCTGCGTCACACACCAGCATCACACTGCAGGTGCCAGACATCCCTGCACTGCCTGGCGGACAACCAGAGTGTACCAGCAAAGCCAAAGTAGCCTCCCCTGTCCACACCGCCCCGGAACACTGACCCCACTTCACAGTGTCTCCCTTCAGTCATAGATCTGCTGGGACCGCAGTCAGCCTGCAACGATGACCCTCTGAATGAACCAGTCCTGCTGTGAGACTGCAACGATGCCCCTCTGAATGAACCAGTCCTGCTGTGAGACTGCAACGATGCCCCTCTGAATGAACCAGTCCTGCTGTGAGACTGCACCGATGCCCCTCTGAATGAACCAGTCCTGCTGTGAGACTGCAACGATGCCCCTATGAATGAACCAGTCCTGCTGTGAGACTGCACCGATGCCCCTCTGAACGAACCAGTCCTGCTGTGAGACTGCAACGATGCCCCTCTGAACGAACCAGTCCTGCTGTGAGACTGCAACGATACCCCTCTGAATGAACCAGTCCTGCTGTGTTACTGCAACGATGCCCCTCTGACCGAACCAGTCCTGCTGTGAGACTGCAACGATGCCCCCTGAACGAACCAGTCCTGCTATGAGACTGCAACGATGCACCTCTGAACGAACCAGTCCTGCTGTGAGACTGCAACGATGCCCCTCTGAATGAGCCAGTCCTGCTGTGAGACTGCAACGATGCCCCTCTGAACGAACCAGTCCTGCTGTGAGACTGCAACGATGCCCCTCTGAACGAACCAGTCCTGCTGTGTTACTGGAACGATGCCCCTCGGAATGAACCAGTCCTTCTGTGAGACTGCAGCGATGCCCCTCTGAATTAACCAGTCCTGCTGTGTTACTGCAACGATGCCCCTCTGAACGAACCGGTCCTGCTGTGAGACTGCAACGATGCCCCTCTGAATGAACCAGTCCTGCTGTGTTACTGCAACGATGCCCCTCTG
>CM031626.1:50241019-50256019 GCA_018398815.1 Conus ventricosus
TAGATGCTTTCTTTCATCTGGCCATCCACGGAGTTTGTCGTTCATCAGCAGATTCACCTCACGATCTTCTTTGGACGCTTTCTATACGATCACGAGACCTTCCGCACCAATGGCAAGGTCTTGGAACACATCTGTTTGTTCCACCTCAGTGTAGAAAACGATTTCTTTGAAGCTGGCGGGGTTTTCTTGTTTTGAACTTACAGCTCTACTGAGTGTGTCTGCTAAGTGCATTTCAGATCCACGCTTGTAGATCACGGCGTAGTCATATTTCTGCGTTCGCAAAAGCATTCTCTGTATGCGCTTCGGTGCTGAGGGGAAACTCTTTTGTGGATCACTTCTAGTGGCTTGTGATCAGTCTCAACCGTGATGTGACGACCGCAGACCTAACTTTCAATTTTTTCTAAACCAAACACTATGGCCAACAGTTCCCTTTCAATTTGAGCATAGTGATTTTTCTGTCTCTGCAAGTGCTCTAGATGTGCACTGAACAGGTTGCCCATCCTGCATGAGGCATGCGCCAAGGCCATAGCTGAGGCATCACACTGGGTTGCTGTTTCTAAACGACCAGTAGGATCGAAATACCCCCGAACATGAGGTCTAACAGCATTTTCTTCACTCTGTCCAGTGCTTTTCCATGAACAGCTGGGTCCCATCTGAAACTGACATTTTTCTTGACCTGCTCTCTCAGTGCTGTTGCTTCTTCTGAAAGATTTGAGGCAAACTTTTGTAAACAGCCTACCACCCCACAAATGCTTTGCACTGCTTGTTTACTGTCTGGGTTTGGCAGCTGTTGTACTGCATCAACTGTCTTGGGGTCAGGTTTTAGACCTTCTGTGGACAGAATGTGTTCAAGTATGAAATTTCAGTTTGCTTCAGCTCTATTCCTTTGTTCAGCTGAATGTTTTTTTTCTGCATATTTGAAGGAGTCTGCACAAATTTTCATCGGGGCTCTTCCTCCTTCTTCATCAGTTTAACCATTTCTCCAGATGATATGTCGTCATGTACAACTTTAACACCTGACAACCCTGTCAGTGCTTCATCCATTCATCTCTGAAATTCTTCATGGGTGACCGAGATTCCAGGCGACATCTTCTTCCATCGTCCTTTTTAAATGGCGTTTCAAAAGTTGTTGCTACCTTCTTTCTTTGTCAAGCTCCGCAGGCCGGAATCCATTTCTTGCATTCAGATGTGAGGTATATTTTGCATTCTGTAGCTTTGGAAGAATGTCGTCAATAGTTGGCACTGGAAACTTATTCTCCTCACAGCTTGATTCAATGGCCTGGGGTCAATGGAGATCTGATTTTCCCATGTGGCTTGATGGCTACTACCAAACTACTGACTCACTCAGTTGGAGTATTCACAGGTGTAGCAACGCCTATTTTTTTCCAACCGATCTAGTTCGTCTTTCACCTCCTGTTTCGCTGTGAGAGGCCACTCTCTACAAGGCATTTTACAGGAACTGAATTTTTCTCAGTATGAAGATGACGTTTCCCCTCCAGAGTTCTTACTTCCTCTTCAAACACGTCACTCTCTTCAGACAGAATATTCTTATCAGAGCTGTCTTTGGAAATGGCTGCAATGTTTTCAACATTTACCCTCATGAGTTCCATTCCTTGCACCGCTCTCAGTCCAAGAATGGGTTTGCAATTTTCTTTTGTGACTACACATTTTTCCTTGTCTTGCCTCTCGGTTTTGGATTTATCACTTTTAAAATGACTTCTCCTGCTGGTTTCATTTCTGTGTTATTAAACATAACCAGTTGTTGTTTATCTTGTGTAGCTTCGTAGTTTTTTAATCTCCTGTTACCTCTTTCCAGACTTGTTCTGGCATTACATTTGCTGTAGCTCCACTGTCTAGCAAGACTTTCACTTGCTTTTGTCCGATACAGAGTTTTGCTGTGACACTTTTCGGTTTGTCTTTTTCGCAATTCACTGCCAGAATTTCTTCTTCCGAGTCAGATTTGATTCAGGTTCCACATGACGAACTTTTATTTCCTGCTTTGTGCTCTTACATACAAATGCAAAATGATTCTTTCTTTTGCATTTTGAACTAGCTTTCCCATACGCCGGGCAATTCACTTTCCCATGCTGGTGTTCGTTTCCACATAACTTGCAATTTATCATAGTGGTTTCTCTCTTCTTAAACTGCAATTTCTTGATTTTCTCTGAGACAGCACCGACATCTTCACTCTCGGTTTTCATTGAAGACGTCTGTTGCAGACTCATTTCAAATGCTTTGCATATGTCTGCACAGTCTTTTAAGGTCAGTTTTCTAACTTCTAGCAGTTTCGTTCTGAGAGATTAATTTTGTACCCCAAACACTATTTGTTCACGAAGCAGCCTGTCTTCAAGCATCCTAAAATCGCAGGACTTGACCAATGTTCTGAGCTCACACACAACACTGGACTCGCCTGCAGCTTGTTGCCTTCTGTGGGATTTATAGGATTCATATGTCTCTTTTTTTTTCACCAGTACAAAATTCTTCAAACTTTTTAAATATTACATCAATATTTTTTTTCTTTCACCATCATATCAGAATGGAAGCTTATCAAAAACATCCAAACCCTCAGATCCCTCACATGAAAGAAATAGGACGGTCCGAAACTCATCTTCTTCTTCACGAAGTTCAGTTACTGTATCATAACTGTAATTGTTTGAACTTTCCCCAGCTGCCTTGCGGGTCTGCTCCAGTAACTTTGGTGAAAGCGCAATGTTTCTTCTGCATCACGTAGGGTTTTGCCAACCATTTGCTTGGGGCGCTATTGACTCTTCTTCGTCCGCCATGGCCGCTGTAATGATCGACCTCTGGCTCCAACTTCGTTTCCACTTCACAACTCACTCGACGTTCGTCGCGACGTTTCCTGACTGAACAGGTGTTGTATGGCGTTTAATCTCACTTCTGTCGCCATGTTTCGTTTTCTACTAGTAGTAGTTCCGGTCAAGACAGTGAGCTTTCGGTGCCGATCGATGCCCGTTGCTGTTTGCTCGTTGCTCAAGGGAAGTCACTCTGCTTATTGTGTACAAATAAGGGACCGTGTATTGCTAGAGGCACAGACGTCACAATGCGTGTGAGACGAACAAAGTCATTTTGGCGCCGACAGTTTTGATCTAGGTGCATTCACCCACTGACTACAGAACAGGTTCACCACCTGGAACACAGGGAAACTAACACAGGTCTGCAAACTAACAGAAATGATCAGTGACACAGACAGATACTCTTGGCACGATCTGAACTTTAGCGACATCAAATGGAAGAACAGGGAAAAGTACAGAAAAAAAACTGCACTCTCTCTGGTTTGACCAAACTGTTTTATACTGCCATGTTAAGTGTGTTACAGTATTCTATGCATGCAGCTTGTTGCGGTGTCTCCTTGCATTGTCAAATAACTTCCCCCTTTTTCATTGTCCTGGACAGACCCTGTCTGGTAGGGTGTGTATTTTTTCATGCAGCTATGCGATGTAGCCAAGTTGGTGTTGTTGGTGTTTCAATTCTGTTTTCAGTCTTCAGTTGTGAAAGTATTTCTTAATTCATTCTTTTTTGTTTGTTCATTCGTTCGTTCATTCATTCATTCATTTATTCATTCATTATTCATTCATCCATCCATCCATCTACTCGTTCACATTCATTCATTCATTTATTCATTCATCATTCATTCCCTCCATCCATCCATCACTCGTTCATTCATCATTCATCATTCATTCATCCATCCATCCATCTACTCGTTCATTCATACATTCATTCATTCACTCATACATTCATTCATTCATTCATTATTCATTCATTATCATTCATCCATCCATCCATCTACTCGTTCATTCATACATTCATTCATTCACTCATACATTCATTCATTCATCATTCATTCATCCATCCTCCATCTACTCGTTCACTCATACATTCTTTCGTTCGTGTGTTTGTGTTTCATCCTGAACCATACATTGTAACAAGACTGTATGGACAAGCCTAATCATATGTCAGTCACATTGTTAAAGGGCAACACAGAAAGAGAGAGAGAGAGAGAGAGAGAGAGAGAGAGAGAAAGAGAAGAGAAGAAGAACGGAAGCGAATTTTATTCAATTAAGGCCATAGCCCCATTTGAAGAGGGATGGGTTCACAAATGTAATGAACAAAGCAAAGCTAAACAAAGTCAACACAAATTACTAACAACAAGCATGCTAACATTTTCCTCATAGATCGTTGAAGTGGTTGTACAGATGTGCAAGGTTTTTCAGACTCGGTCGTCAAGTTTGCTGACCTTTTAAAAACTGCATACAAAGATAAGCACAGGTTCTCCATAGTGCATTCGTCCTTATTAGACATGAGCAGAGACGCAGGAAACAGACAACGGGTGTGCATAAAACTTACAAGGAACATACTCACCTCTCAGGTCACTGAGAGCAGGACAGCAAAGTAAAGTATGCAATAAGAGAGAGAGGGGAAGGACAGAGAGAGAGAGGGGAGAGAAGAGAGAGAGAGAGAGAGAGAGAGAGAGAGAGAGAGAGAGAGAGAGAGAGAGATTGACCACTGTTGACACCAGACAGTTGTCTTCAGTCCAAAACACCCCGTCTTGGCTCATCTCCAGGAATCCTCACGACGAGGAGACCTAGCCATGCGTTTATCACACTGTCATAGCCATGTGTTTATCACACTGTCATAGCCATGTGTTTATCACACTGTCATAGCCATGCGTTTATCACACTGTCATAGCCGCTGTTTATCACACTGTCATAGCCATGCGTTTATCACACTGTCATAGCCATGCGTTTATCACACTGTCATAGCCGTGTGTTTATCACACTGTCATAGCCATGTGTTTATCACACTGTCATAGCCATGTGTTTATCACACTGTCATAGCCATGTGTTTATCACACTGTCATAGCCGTGTGTTTATCACGCTGTCATAGCCATGTGTTTATCACACTGTCATAGGCATGTGTGTACCAAGCCGTCTAGTGCTCCTCAAGGCTTCATGGCGTTGTTCATTGTCCGGAAAGAGGAACAGCTGGTGGCATGAAACGACCCTGACCTTTGAGACCATGATGTTCCAGAGTGAAGAGTACACGAACATCACCAGCTCCACCATCACCATTGACCCCCCTGCCAGTGGCACCTCTGTCAGGACTGGTCAGTGTGATTTTCCAGACATGCCATTGTCTTCTGATCCTGGCAACTACACCTACAGGGTGACTGTCTCTCCTGGTCCCACAGAGAAGACAGACGACAGTGTGATTGTAGGTGAGTGACTTTACACACACACACACACACACACACACACACACACACACACACACACATATATATATATATATAAATATATATATATATATATATATATATATATATATATATATATTTAGATGAATATAACCAAAGAGCCTAAAATGATTTTAAAAGTGCTCGACCCCTTGGGGAGCAACATTTGTCAATGATGTTAAAAAGGAAGGTTAAAACTCGAGGTTAAGACTCTACAAATTTGTTTCGAGCGTGTTGCGCTGTCATCAGGATGTTTTTGGTTTGCCCACCGCCGATGTTATATAGCGTGTGGGCTCCCGTTTGCGGTTGTTTGCACGTGCGGGTTGGCTGCACGTGTTGTTGGGGGCTTTCAGGTTTTTATTTTGGATGTGTTCACTAACAACGATTTCCATTTATGCCTGCAGTTGTTTACTATTTCTGTTTTGGTGTTTAAAGTTGCTAAGTGTGGTTTGCATAGTATTAACCATTTTCAATTAAACATAGGTTGCACCTTTTTGAAACATTGCTGTATGGTGATGCTCTTTTTATGATTTTCCAGGATATATTGTAGCTTGTTTTTGCGTCTTTAAGTTTCCAGATATATTTGCTCAGTTCTGTTTGGTTTTTATATTTTTCTTTATTGAATGACTGTTTGTGGTTTGCATATCTGGTTTTGAAGTGGTTTTCAGTGATCCCTATGTATGTTTCTTTTTCATTTTCTGATGTTACAGTAGCCTGGTATACAATGTTGTTTTGGAGACATTTATTGTTTAGTGGGCACTGCTCCTTTCTCGTGCAATTGCAAGATTTCCTTTCTTCACCCTTCTTTGCTGTGTTGATTTTCATTTTGTTGGATGCGTCAATCAGGTTTTTGAGGTTGGGCATACATGAGTACGATAGTTTGACAGTGTTTTTGTTAAATATTTTGGACAGTTTGTGTTCTTTTGGAAATGAAGTTGCTAGGATTTTGAAGAATTCTTTCCCTATGTTTGTTTTGAGTTTCCCGTCGTATGGGGGGTTAATACCATATGATTTTTCTTTTCCTATTTTTCTTGCTTTTATTTGTGTTGTTGTCCGCTGCCACACGCTATATAACATCGGCGGTGGGCAAACCAAAAACATCCTGATGACAGCGCAACACGCTCGAAACAAATTTGTAGAGTCTTAACCTCGAGTTTTAACCTTCCTTTTTAACATCATTGACATATATATATATATTTATATATATATATATATATATATATATATATATATATATATATAATATATATATATATATATATATATATATATATTCAGACACAGACACAAGTTTACATGTGAAACTAGAAATATTATATATCTCCTATACTGTAATACCTGCAGGTTCACACAATACGTGGGACAGACTGAAAACTCTCTAAAACAACGTTTTTATCTACATAGGTCTGATATCAAAGCAAAAAAAGGAACCCTTGTAACAAAACATTTTAACTTACCAGCCCACACACTGGATGACCTCCGGTGTCTCAGTATTGAGAAAGTAAAGTCTGATCTCCTCTGCAAGAGACTTAAGAGGGAACAATTCTGGATAGACAAACTATGCACACTGACACCACATGGCCTTAACACAAGGACAGAGCACACAGTGTGGCAAGCAGTGTCATCCCAGTCTCCCGGTAGAGTGTGCGTGCATGTGATCTGGGTTGTTGTTTTTTTTGTTTGTTTTGTTTTGTTTTTGTCAGGAAGTACTGAACTAAGCTGTAGAGGAAGTTAAACATCAATTCATCTTACAACCTCTCAGGCTCCCTCAATCCCCATGTGCATTTTGTTCCCCTCATTCCCACTTTTTTTCACGACAGAGTACAGCTGAGATAGAATCTCATGAAATGCAGGACACTATCTCCATCCCGCCTACTACACACTTTCCCCCTTTCCCTTCCTTTTTGTCCCCTCCTTTTCCCCTCCACCCTCTTCCATCACTGTGCCCCTTTCACCTGTCCCCCCCCCCCCCCCCCCCCAGGTTTCCCCTACCCTTGATTACTCGAATGACGTCTCCTGGGGCAGCAGGGGACAGCTGAATGAGGGTCTCTGTGAGAGAGAGACTTGAGAGATTGAGTATGAATGTCGTGAATGTGAGTCCACCGTCTTCACCCCTCCACAATATTCCCTATCCCCAACCCTTTCCCCTCACTTCCCTCCAGCCTCTCCAACTGCCTCTTTCCCCTTCCCCCTTTCCCCCCTCCCCCCTCCTCCACCCTCACCTTCACCTCAAAACCTCTGTCTGGTGTTGATAACCTTTGGCTTTCATATTTTTCAAATTGAATCTCGATTCCACCCTTGTCTCTCCCAATTCGCCTTGTCCCGTAAGTGACACTGTGTGTGTGTGTGTGTGTGTGTGTGTGTGTGTGTGTGTTTGTGTGTGTGTGTGTATGTGTGAGGGTGTGTGTAAGTGTGTGTGTGTGTGTGTGCGCGCGCGTGCGCGAATGTTGTATGTACGTGCGCGTGCACAGGTGCGCGCGTGCAAGTTCATGTAGGAGGAGTCTATGCATGCAGGCCTATATGAGGGATAGTATGGGGGTGGGGTGTCGGGGAGAGAATCGTTATCAAGTGTCACTGCACTGGTATTTCTACCCCCACCTCTTTTTCCTTTTTTTTTTTTTTTTCCTTTTTTCCCCAATTCAAGTGAGTGATGTTCCTTCTTTATCCCGTAGCTGTGGTTGGGTATTGTGATCTGTGTTTTGATCAGTTAATAAAGTTTCTCTGAGGAAGGCAAGATTGCCGAAACGTGAGAGAATATGTACAACTTGTTGTTTTGTCTGTCTTTGCTGTGATCGATATATATATCCTGATGACAGCGCAACACGCTTGAAACAAATTTGTAGATAGTTTTAAGATTCCTCTTTTAACTTGTTTTAAAAACATAATATATATATATATATATATATATATATGGTTCCCTCAAGCAGCTAGTAAAGGGCTTCTCATATTTATAGTATATTCCCCCCATTTTCTTCATCTTCAATTACTTTATTTCTTTTTAAGTTCAAATCTTTGCCAAGTCATTACTATAACGACTGAAGAATTGTTAACCTGCACTTGTTCCCCCCCCCCCCCCCCCCCCCCCACTACTTAATTGTTCAGCATTCTATTGTTTGGTCAATCAGTGGGAGATTGCATCTCTTAGGAGATCCAAGTAAAGGTTCTTCTGTACAATTCTTAGCCACTCACAATGCTTAGGTTATTGAACAGCACAGCTGACCACTCCCACTGTTACATATCTTTTGATCTCCCTTGTATCGTTGAATGGATCGTCAAGCATAGGTTCAAAGATTGTCCCCTACATTTTATACTGTTTGAATAATGCTCTTAGTTTTTCAGCAACTTTTTTCCTCTCCACACTTTTGTTTTTTGTTTCATTTACTACCCTTCGCTGGCTGCTTTGGGGGTGCTGTTGGATTCTTTTTTGAACCCTTGGTGGTGAGAACACCACAGAATTATGGACTGTGATGTGTCTCTATTTGACACCAAGAGCACAGATACAATCAGCCGTGTCTCCCTGATGAATCCGATCCAGCGGATGAAAGGCCTAGGAGCAGGCAATACAAATAAATGTGCCTTCGAGAGGAATTACGATGGTTCCCTCAAGCAGCTAGTGAAGGGCTTCTCATATTTATAGTATATTCCCCCCCCCCCCCCCCACCCCCCCCCCCCCCCCCCCCACCCCCATTTTCTTCATCTTCAATTTTTTATATTTTTGAAGTTCAAATCTTTGCCAAGCCATTACTATAACGACTGAAGAATTGTTAACCTGCACTTGTTCCCCCCCCCCCCCCCCCACTACTTAATTGTTCAGCATTCTATTGTTAGGTCAATCAGTGGGAGATTGCATCTCTTAGGAGATCCAAGTAAAGGTTCTTCTGTACAATTCTTAGCCACTCACAATGCTTAGGTTATTGAACAGCAGAGCTGACCACTCCCACTGTTACATATCTTTTGATCTCCCTTGTATCCTTGAATGGATCGTCAAGCATAGGCTCAAAGATTGTCCCCTACATTTTATACTGTTTGAATAATGTTCTTAGTTTTTCAGCAACTTTTTTCCTCTCCACACTTTTGTTTTGTTTCATTTACTACCCTTCGCTGGCTGCTTTGGGGGTGCTATTGGATTCTTTTTTGAACCCTTGGTGGTGAGAACACCACAGAATTATGGACTGTTGTGTGTCTCTATTTGACACCAAGAGCACAGATACAATCAGCCGTGTCTCCCTGATGAGTCCGATCCAGCGGACGAAAGGCCTAGGAGCAGGCAATACAAATAAATGTGCCTTCGAGAGGAATTACGATGGTTCCCTCAAGCAGCTAGTGAAGGACTTCTCATTTTATAGTATATTTCCCCCCATTTTCTTCATCTTCAATTTCTTTTTAAAGTTCAAATCTTTACCAAGTCATTACTAAACGACTGAAGAATTGTTAACCTGCACTTGTTTTCCCCCACTACTTAATTGCAACACCAAGCTGCTCTGTAAGTTGCTGGAATGGTGCTCGGTACTTTTCCTTGGAATTTATTAGTGTGATATATATATATATATATATAATATATATATATATATATATATATATATATATATATATCACCACAAAAACACCTGGATGTGTACACGCATGCTTTTTTGTGTGTTAGAGGCTAAGGTGCTTGTCTTTCAATCAGGGTTGAATCTTCCCATTCAATCACACCCAGGCTTCTTGAGCTGTTCGAGCATCCTTGCTTTTCTGCTGAGTTTTCTTCCAGAGTCATCCAGAGTCCAGGTCTGACCGTCTTGCCAGGAAAGCAGTGTCCTCGTGCAGTGTTCAGGTCTCTTTGACGCTGTTCCATGAATCTTCAAACAGCTGCTCATGACGCAGAGGTCGTCACTCAGATTTCTTGGAAAACATCCGTTTCTGTCTAGCCATCCCTGTGCGCTGGGACATTCAAAGCTGTCTGTCGTTGGCCTGCTTCTTCATCTGACTGTATGTGTTCAACATTCACGGGTTTTGTCTCTGTCTTTGTATTTATTTGTGTGTGTGTGTGTGTGTGTGTGTGTGTGTGTGTGTGTCTGTCTGTCTGTCTGTCTGTCTGTCTGTGCCTGTGTCTGAGTGTGCGCGCATGCATGCATTTGTGCGTGCGTGCGCGCACACGCGCGTGTATTTTGTGTGTGTGTGTGTGTGTGTGTTGTGTGGTGTGTGTGTGTGTGTGGTGTATAATCTCAGTGTGGCAGTGGCTCAGTGTGTGCGGTCTATAACCTCAGTGTGTGCGGTCTATAACCTCAGTGTGTGCGGTCTGTAACCTCAGTGTGTGCGGTCTATAACCTCAGTGTGTGTGGTGTATAACCTCAGTGTGTGCGGTCTATAACCTAGTGTGTGTGGTGTATAACCTCAGTGTGTGCGGTCTATAACCTCAGTGTGTGCGGTCTATAACCTCAGTGTGTGCGGTGTATAACCTCAGTGTGTGCGGTCTATAACCTCAGTGTGCGGTCTATAACCTCAGTGTGTGCGGTCTATAACCTCAGTGTGTGCGGTCTATAACCTCAGTGTGTGCGGTCTATAACCTCAGTGTGGTGGTGTATAACCTCAGTGTATGGGGTATATAACCTCAGTGTGTGTGGTGTATAACCTCAGTGTGTGCGGTCTATAACCTCAGTGTGTGCGGTCTATAACCTCAGTGTGTGCAGTCTATAACCTCAGTGTGTGCGGTCAAACCCTCAGTGTGTGTGGGTCTATAACCTCAGTGTGTGTGGTGTATACCTCAGTGTGTGTGGTATATAACCTCAGTGTGTGTGGTGTATAACCTCAGTGTGTGTGGTGTATAACCTCAGTGTGTGCGGTCTATAACCTCAGTGTGTGCGGTCTATAACCTCAGTGTGTGTGGTATATAACCTCAGTGTGTGTGGTGTATAACCTCAGTGTGTGGGGTGTATAACCTCGTGTGTTGATGCATAACCTCAGTGTATGTGTCGCACAGTGTGTGTGTGGTGTATAACCTCAGTGTGTGTGGTGTAAAACCCTCAGTGTGTGTGGTGTATAGCCTCAGTGTGTGAGTGGTGTATAACCGCAGTATGTGCGATTTATAACCTCAATGTGTGTGGTATATAACCTCAATGTGTGTGGTTGTATAACCTCGGTGTGTGGTGTATAACCTCAATGTGTGGTGTATAACCTCAGTGTATGTGTCGCTCAGTGTGGTGTAGTGTATAACCTCAGTGTGTTTGGTGTATAACCGCAGTGTGTGTTGTGTATAACCAAAGTGTGTGTGGTGTATAACCAAAGTGTATGTGGTGTATAACCTCTGTGTTTGTGTCGTGCAGTGACCTCAATGTGTGTGGTATATAACCTCAATGTGTGTGGTGTATAACCTCAGTTGTGTGTGTGGTGTATAACCTTAGTGTGTGTGGTGTATAACCTCAGTGTGTGGTGTATAACCTCAGTGTGTGGTGTATAACCTCAGTGTGTGGTGTATAACCTCTCTGTGTGTGATGTATAACCTCTGTGTTTGTGTGGCGCAGTGTGTGGTGTATAACCTAAGTGTGTGTGTCTCAGTGTGTGTGGTGTGTAACATCAGTGTGTGGTGTATAACCTGAGTGTTTTTGGTGTATAACCTCAGTGTGTGTGGTGTATAACCTCAGTGTGTGGGGTGTATAACCTCAGTGTGTGCGGTGTATAACCTCAGTGTGTGGTGTATAATCTTAGTGTGTGTGGTGTATAACCTCAGTGTGTCTGATGTATAACCTCAGTGTGTGGTGTATAATCTTAGTGTGTGTGGTGTAAAAACCTCAGTGTGTCTGGTGAATAACCTCAGTGTGTGGTGTATAACCTAAGTGTGTGCCGGTGTATAACCTCAGTGTGTGGTGTATAAGCTTAGTGTTTGTGGTGTATAACCTCAGTGTGTGGTGTATAATCTTAGTGTTTGTGGTGTATAAGCTCAGTGTGTGTGGTGTATAATTTCAGTTTGTGTGGTGTGTAACCCCAGTGTCTTTGGTGTATAACCTCAGTGTGTGGTGTATAATCTTAGTGTTTGTGGTGTATAAGCTCAGTGTGTGTGTGCATAACCTCAGTGTGTGTGGTGTGTAACCCCAGTGTGTGTGGTGCCAAACCCTCAGTGTGTGTGGTGTGTAACCCCAGTGTGTGTGGTGTGTAACCCCAGTGTGTGTGGTGTATAAGCTCAGTGTGTGTGGTGTGTAACCAGTGTCTGTGGTGTATAACCTCAATGTGTGGGGTGTGTAATTTCAGTGTGTGTAGTGTATAAACTCAATGTCTGTGTGTGGCTGAATGTGTGTGGTGTATAACCTTAGTATGTGTGGTGTATAACGTCAGTTTGTGCGTGTGTGGCTCAGTGTGTGTGTGTGGTGTATAACCTCAGTGTGTGTGGTGTATAACTTCAGTGTGTGGGGGTTATAACCTCAATGTTGTGTGGTTTATAACCTCAGTGTGTGTGTGGTGTATAATTTCAGTGTGCGTGGTGTATAACCTCGGTGTGTGTGGTGTATAACCTCAGTGTGTGTGTGGTGTATACTTTCAGTGTGTGTTGTGTATAACCTTAGTGTGTGTGGTGTATAACCTCAGTGTGTGGGGTGTATAAGCTCAGTGTGTGTGTGGTGTATAATTTCAGTGTGTGTGGTGTTAACCTCATTGTGTGTGGTGCATACATCAGTTGTGTGTGGTGTATAACCTTAGTGTGTGTGGTGTATAACCTCATGTGTGTTGATGCATAACCTCAGTGTGTGTGGTGTATACATCAGTGTGTGGTGTATAACCTCAGTGTGTGTGTAGTGTATAACCTCAGTGTGTGTGTAGTGTATAACCTCAGTGTGTGTGTGGTGTATAATCTCAGTGTGTGTGGGTATAACCTATTGTGTGTGATGTATAACCTCAGTGTGTGGGTGTATACATCAGTGTGTGGTGTATAACCTCAGTGTGTGTGGTGTATAATCTGAATGTGTGTGGTGTATAACCACAGTGTGTTTCGTGTATACATCAGTGTGTGGTGTATAACCTCAGTGATTGTGTGGTGTATAACCTGATTGTGTGGTGTATAACCTCTTTGTGTGGTGTATACCCTCATTGTGTGTGGTGTATAACCTCAGTGTGTGTGGTGTATACCCTCATTGTGTGTGGTGTATAAACTCAGTGTGTGTGGTGTTTTAACCTCAGTGTATGTGTCGCTCACTGTGTGTGGTGTATAATCTCAATTTGTGTGGTGTATTACCTCAGTGTATGTGGTGTATAACCTCAGTGTGTGTGGTGTATAACCTCAGAGTGTGTGGTGTAATAACCTCAGTGTGTGTGGTGTATACCTCAGTGTATGTGTCGCTCAGTGTGTGTGGTGTGTAACCTCTGTGGGGTGTGTGTGTGATAACCTTAGTATGGGGTGCATAAACCTCAGTGTGTGTGGTGTGTAACCTCTGTGTGTGTGGTGTATAACCTTAGTATGTGGTGTATAACCTCAGTGTGTGTGGTGTAAAACCCCTCAGTGTGTGTGGGGTATAACCTCAGTGTGTGTGGGGTATAACGTCAGTGTGTATGATGTATAGCGTCAGTGTGTGTCGTGTATAACGTCAGTGTATGTGCTGTATAACCATAACTGTGTGTGCTGCATAACCTCAGTGTGTGTAGTTATAACCTCAGTGTGTGTGGTGTATAACCTCAGTGTGTGTGCTGTATAAACGTCAGAGTGTGTGGTGTATACTCTCAGTGTGTGTGGTTATAACCTCAGTGTTTGTACTGTACAACCTCAGTCTGTGTGGTGTATAACGTCAGAGTGTGTGGTGTATACTCTCGGTGTGTGTTGTGTATAACCTCAGTGTGTGTGGTGTATAACCTCAGTGTGTGTGGTGTATAGCGTCAGTGTGTATGGTGTATAACGTCAGTGTGTGTGGTTATAACCTCAGTATGTGTGGTTATAACGTCAGTGTGCGTGGTGTATAACCTCAGTGTGTGTGGTGTATAACCTCAGTATGTGTGGTTATAACGTCAGTGTGTGTGGTGTATAATCTCAGTGTGTGTGGTGTATAACCTCAGTGAGTGTGTTGTATAACCTCAGTGTGTGTGGTGTAGCCTCAGTGTGTGTGGTGTATAGCCTCAGTGTGTGTGTGCTGTATAACCTCAGTGTGTGTGTGCTGTATAACCTCAGTGAGTGTGGTGTATAACCTCAGTGAGTGTGGTGTATAACCTCAGTGTGTGTGGTGTATAACCTCAGTGAGTGTGGTGTATAACCTCAGTGTGTGTTGTGTATAACCTCAGTGTTTCCTCTTCTTCAGAGACTCCCACCGTCTCCACCATCAGCTGCAGTCCCGGCACTGGCTATGCGCCGGAGAACGAAGAAGTGACATGTACATGTGACGGCAACCCGGGTCAGCCAGCGGGACGACTGCGATGGTTCATGGAAAGTGATACCGACAACACCTCTGTCGCCAGTGGACAGTACGGGGATGACACTCTGACACTGACGCGGAAGTTCAACAGAAATCATCATTTGAACAGACTGCGTTGTGACGTCGACTGGATCACTGACATCACAGGACCAAGCTCCACACTGCAAGTGGCTTGTAAGTAGTTTGAATAGCGGTCAGTTTATTCCAAACGATCTGGACACTGTCCTTTGGGTGGGGTATTACTTCAAGTGGCTTGTAAAGTAGTTTGAATAGAGGTCAGTTTATTCCAAATCCTGGACACTGTCCTTTTTGGTGGGTATTACTTCAAGTGGCTTGTAAGTAGTTTGAATAGAGGTCAGTTTATTCCAAACGATCCTGGA
>CM031626.1:50263519-50266019 GCA_018398815.1 Conus ventricosus
AAAATATGGAGACTGCGTGTGTGTGTGTGTGTGTGTGTGTGTGTGTGTGTGTGTGTGTGTGTTGTGTGTGAGAGAGAGAGAGAGAGAGAGAGTGTGTGTGTGTGTGTGTGTGTGTGTGTGTGTGTGTGTAATGGACAGTCCTCTTCAGCAGATCAAGTGACCAGTTTGAGAACTGTTTCACGTTGGAGTGAGTCAGTTTGCAGTCTGATGAGCGTAGAAGGGTAGTGACGTGATAAAAAAAAGTATATGGTTTGGATCCGTGGAACTGGATTAGCTCTAGTCTTTGGCATTTGAATAGAGGCCGAAAAGTGTGACCAGGATCTATTTCTTTCCGTGAAAGAGTGGCGAAAGGCGTGTAGCGGCAAATGCAGATGAAGACATTTATTCATAAAGGCTTAGCTCCGTATAAAGGGGAAGACACATGGCAAACCTTGTAATCCGTTGATGTCGAATCATTTAGCTATCGTGACACATCGCTTTACTGTCTTGACACATAATTTTGCATCATGAATGGTCTGTGTGTGTGTGTGTAGGGATGATGTCATTAATGTAACTACTTCGAAAAGAAATCACAGTTGTGAAAAGCATCTATGTGTAAGGGGTTGTTGTCTAACAACTTGTACTTCAGGACAACCGGTGACAAAGCGAAAGTCATCTTCCTCACCTTCATGACAGAATGGACAGATCAAATAATGGTCATTCAAAGATCTGTAATTGTCAGTATGAAGACATATCCAAAACACCAAATCTGGAATTTGTGACCTTACATTTCACATGTCTGTTCATATTCGAATACAAATAATTTGTAACATAATGTACATGATTTAATACCCCCTGAATATCAAATCAGTGACTAATTTCTAAACAAGAATTTCATCTCTGTCAATAACAATTTTATCAGACTTTGCCAATAGTTATGGATTAAACCATTCATATCATCTTTGCCTACGTTCTCCAACTCGAAACCAGAACCAAAAGTAATGCAGTTTCAGCCTTATAGCAGAAACCTAAATTCCTCTTATACATGGCGTCTAGCAGAACTAATATTTCGTTATCTTCATGGTGATGTATTTTGGTGCCGTTGAGATTATTTTTTGCCGGTAAAAGATGCACCTAACTACTGAAAGTAAATAAATTGGGTGGAAAAAATAAATGTGCTGAAAAATGCATACATGAGGTATAAACATTCACCATTAGCATAACTATCTCTTTGTGCATCCACCTTTCTCATGCAGCAGGACGCCTTCCTAAACGCTAATAGATTTACTTTTTGGCCATGTTTATCTTCAGTTCGGGATGGTGCAGAAGGTCTTTCAAAACTGTTTAACTGAATTTCCATACCAACCACCATATCTGACATCAGTACAACATCATCCGCTAGGAGGACAACGAAAATCATCAATGCATAATTTTAAAAAAATGAAGTCCTTGTCTACTATTATGTATTACCTTTAAAGTTAACTTGATAAACAAAGAAAATAGAACAGGGCTACAGAATTTCATTTGTTTAACTCCCAAGGGCCAATGTACATTGTATGTTAGAGATGACTCGGATCTAACTTTCGCCTCTGCAGGCAGACATGCTAAAACAATGCGTGTAAGTTACGATTTAGACGAAACTCTTTTTAAACTAAGGCCATCAAAGTGAATGATCCATAGTCGAATATTTCCGTTGACATTCAACTTGATATTCCACTGCAACATTTCTCTCTTTGGCCCAGTCTTAAAAACTTCTGTTAATGATAGCACTACACACCTTATAATTATTACAAAACAAAAATTATTGCTCTTAAGTTGTTTGGGTTATCTTTGTCATCCTTGGAGAGCAATCGATTCGATTGTTGAGTTTGAGTCTGCGAGGCGAAGGTGAGCGTGGGAGGGTGGGATTGCATTCTTCTTAAAACTGAAAAGGCAGAGGAGTCAAATTACCACTTTCCGCGGTCACTGAGGAGAAACAACCAAGTTTCGAATATCGGTATATGACCAGGAGTTATATGTTAGTGAGTTTCCCTCCCTATTGGAGGATGTCTCTCCCCCTTGGAGAATATAAGCTTGCTGAAGGCTCATTTTGAGAAGCATTTATTTTATTTTTCCCCATTCACCCACTCAAGCACATACTGTTAGTTAGGCAGAATCATCTACCACTACAGATATGAATGCGTATCTTCCCCTATTTCTTCAATCTAAGACATAAGAGCAAGCTTTGTTTATAATTCAATATTTCTTGCAGTCATTGCAACACCAAGCTGCTCTGTAAGTTGCTGGAACGGTGCTCGGTACTTATCCTTGGAATTTATTAGTTTGTTGTATTTTAGTCCCTTGTGGTTTCATTCCAAGAACTGGCCCTCAGCACTTGTGTCTTAGAGGATATCTTTTTATATTTTCTACTTTTCACAAGAAAATGTAGCTTGTTTTGCTCTTTCATGATTTTCTTTTGCTTCTTAGATGGCACCTTTGGTTGGTTTTTTGAAAACTCAACAAACATACTACGGTATTGCAC